>JANHZU010002361.1:38512-52770 GCA_032468055.1 Acrochordus granulatus | reverse complement strand
AGCCCAATCTCAAGAACAGGGTCTCACAACCAGAAACTTGTGGAGCAAGGCCCCTGGAGGCAAACAGCGATTCTCGGGTGACCACTGCCACCACCATCCCTGCCCTGGGGTCTGGGCAGGTGCCAAACCTTGAACCTGGCTGGACACATCTCCGAGAGGGCAACCCACCCCCTCAGGACCCAGCCAGATCTCGGTGATGCATGACAGGTCAGCCAGCTCCTCCTCGATATCTCTAACCAGAGGAGCCTTGTTGTTAACTGACCTGGCATTCATCAGCAGCAGTCAGACCCCAGAGCTGCCAAGGGCATGCTGGCCAGGGTCTGGGCGTGAGCGAGGAGAGCCAGAACACGCCACTGATACTAAGCATCGGGGGCGTCTTCTCCTGTAATGGCCTGCCCTCCTACTCCCGTAGCACCCTCTACCCGTAAGCACCTGGATATCATCTTCTGCCCTAAAACCCCCCAAACAAGAAATACCCTCCACCCAATACCTCCCTTACTCTCGGGCATGGGCTCTGCATCTCCCCAACAACCAAACAAAACGCTCACTCCCAGACAACCAGGGAAGGGCAATGGCAGAAGGCCCCGGCACTATAGCAAGCTCTCAGCACAAGGGCCCCTGCCTCACACCTTCCCCCAACCCCACACTGCCCTCCCCATAGACCATCCCTCACACTGAAGGCCAAAGGGAGGACACCCATCCACACCCCTTGCCCAGCTCTCACTCTGGGCAAGGGTACCCATCAATCACCCGGCTGGCCCCAGCTCACACCCAGGGGCCAGCCCAGAACCAACCCCTGGCCAGCAGTTCCTCTTATGAGGCTGGTCTAGCTAACCCAGTCCAAACAAAAGTCCAAATTGTCCTCCCTCTCCACTGGGTCCGCATTGGCAATGTCCTTTGAGCTTCGCAGTCTTCTGGTCCATCAAGCTGCAGAGTTCCGGGCTGCCTGTAGAGGCCTCAGTGCTCAGAGGCACTGGATCGGCTATCTGGGCCACCACCATCACAGGCCGAGACCAACTGCTCCAAGCTGAACCCAAAAGGTCTGACCACTGAGCAGCTGATCCCAACTGAGCGATGGCCCACAGCCCCCAGCTCAATCCAGCCAGCCATGTCCTCCAAGACCAGGCCAAAACGCAAGTCAAAGACACAGCCCTGCAACCACCGTTGTTCTGCTGCCCCACCAAACTCTGGCTCCTCTGGCTCCACTAGTTCTCTCACAAGCCTCAGCCGCTGGCATCATCCCAATGTCGTCTCACAGGCCCCGCTGCTCCCCGGACTTGCCGCGAAGAACAACCGGGCCAGGACCGCCACCGCTCTAGCCGGGTCTCGAGGCCCCTTGCAAGGCCTCCGATGCATCAGCAATTCCCAGTGGAAAACTCTCCCATTGCCGCTGCTGGCCATGAGAACACAACTCCCGCTATAGTCTACATCCGCACCAAAAAGATCACACATCGGGGAAGAAGAGGAAAAAGAGGATAAAGCTGGCCCCTCAATCTTTCCCGGGGGATGGTCGGGTCTCTGCTCTCCACACCCGCTCCATCTGCCATTAGGGAAAAAAAATAGATGTATTCCTGGAATGTGTGTTTTCTCTATGGACATTCAGTGTCACATTCAAAAAAAAATGATAAATTCTAATTGCTGTTCTCATCAGAAGAAAAAAATCTTGTTTTTAGACTTTCAGGCCTGGAGTTTGCAGTTAAAAACCTTTCTTCTCTTCCAGAAGGCAAAGTCTGTCAAGTGCTAAATTGCTCAGCCCTCAACCATGTGGAAGTCCCGATGAAGAAGACTATGGCTCCAAACTTAGTATTTGTAATCGAGAGATAGTCCGAAGAGGGTCACTCATCCTTTTTTGTGATTATGTGGTAAGCTCTGATGATTGCAAATGATGGCCATCTGTGTTCTTTAAAGACTAGTTTTCAAGCATGCTTTTCCATTTTTGTGCAAAGAATAATCCAAACTGCCATTGCTTATTTAAGATCTCATTGAGTGAGCATTCTTTTCCTTTTGTACAGTCCTTGTGGCTGCAGTTTATTTCCTTTGGAACAGTGTAGACTTCCCTGGATGGGTAGACTTCAATTCCTACAATGTTCAACAGTGGCCAAGGTGGCTGGGGAATTCTGGGAGCTGAAGTCCATCCATCTGGAGAAACCGGGAAGAAAGCTGATCTAGAGCTGAGCTACCTGGTGAGAGTTCCTCTGTTTTTAGTATACGTGATCAGTGGTGCAGCTCCAGCTTTACACTTCTTCAGTGCTACAGCAATAATATGGCTGAAATTGTTCTACTGAATATTTTCTCTTGCTTTGGTCACCTGTTTTCTCTACTGATAACTTTTAATTTTTATTTACGGTGTTTCTTAAGACTTTTACTTCTTTCATCTCTTCGAATCACATTCGGCATTTCCTTTTCTCCTGATATCTGGAATTATAAAAACTTGAAGGGCCAATTTTATAAGTGTAGGCCCTACTCTCCCATATTTCATGTGGCCATTCTCTCATTCCAACTCATGCATGATCATTTCTGTCAGTTGTTTATTTTAAATTTAAAATTTAAATAGTAAATTACAAACCTTCTCAGGAGAACTTGCTCTTTCAGCAGAAGATTTAGCAGTGAAATGTCTTTGGGTACATCTGAGTTCTTTTTTGTGCACTGAAATTGCATGTTACCAGAAGTAGATTGCCCTTCATTTTTCAAAAGGGTTTGGGTTCTCTTCTCCAAATATGGTTTGGGTTCCCTGGTAGCAGATAGTTCTCTCTACAAATGAATCTGATGCCTAAAGTACCTCACCGTTTGGCAGCCTCTGGCCTCTGACTGTTCTTTCAACATTTAAGCCTCAAAGGGGGTATCTATGACATCTCAGTTGGTCTGCACTCAACACAGTCAGGAAAACAGGAGGAGGATAAAAGCTACAACTTAGTTCCTCCACCTTAGCAATAGTGCTGTTGGGACTCTGTTTCTCAGTTTTGGTACCTCCCTTTCCTCCAGTTGCAGAGTATAATACTCGGTTTCTCTTCTACCATGTAAGTTTACCCAGTTCCAAATCTGGAGGGGAGGCAGAAGGAGCTGAACATGAGGTCCTCCAGAGAAACTGGAATCCAAGAAAAAACATTTCAGTGACATTTTCCCATAGTCTACTACTTTGCTGTTCATCTTGATGCAGTAAACATATGATGAAAACATGTTTCTTTTTTTAAGGATTTATTTTTCTGCTATACCACTTATTATTATTCTCCTCACTCCTCATTATTTATTTGAAAAAGCTACGTCCTTGCCTTGCTACACTAGACTTTGGAGATCTGCTTGTATTATAAAATTCAATCTACAGCATTTTCCAGCATCATATCATTAGCTCATCATGCCTTCCTCAACTTAGAAATTCTGTCAACCTCTCTACCTCTGGGCTACTTTGTAGAACCAACCACTTCCACAGAGTTGTGCTTCCAGGGCCAGCTGTTGCTGAGATGGCCCAGTTCAACTTCATCCGTGAGCGATGGCTGCCAAGCCTATGCTTAAATAGTTCTGGGGAGGGAAGTCTGAGTATGTTTCCAATGCTGTGTTGTTTTCAAGTTGATTATTCTGCAAACTGCACTAGAATATTCTCAACTAGGCCTTGAGTACCTCTGTTTCCTGTTCATATAGCAAAATACTATCTACATTGTCTTTTTCATTCATTTTGAATATATCTGAAGATTCTGTTTGTGTTTCCAAGCATCCTTTGCCACTTCCAGCTCATTCTAAGCTTCAGCTTCTTGCATCAATTGCATGTGTCTGGAACATCTTTGAGTACTCTTACTCAGTGGCTCTTTTTCCTGTCTATGTCCTCTTTTGTTTTCAGATATTCACTAAGGTTTGTTTAACCATGTTGGTTTCTTTTGATGTCCTTACTTTCCCCCCACTTTGGAGTTCTTTCCAAATGGGTTTTTAATATCTTCCTTTATAGAAAACCTGTTTCTAAAGTTAGCTTTTTAAGTTGGAACCCCAGGAAAGTGGGTGCCATCTCTATCTGGGGGGAGACTCTTCCAGAAGGTGGGGGCTACCATAGAAGGCATGCGGCCTTCGTCCTACTAGGTAGCCGTGCTTAACAGAGGGGACCTGGAATGTATTCATTCTCTGCGAATGTACTGGATGGGCAGAAATAATTGGAGACAGCTCTTTCTCATAAAGGGTTTATGGCTGACAGCTAGCATCTTGAATTGTACCTGGAAAGCAACTGGCAACCAGGGCAGCTGGCATAGCAGCCTTGACCCACGGGCATACTGAGACATATCTGGTACTGCTTGTGCCACTGCATTTTCTATCAGCTGTAGCTTCCAGATTGTCTTCAAGAGCAGCCCCAGATAGAATGGATTGCAATAATCTAGTCATGAAGTAACCAGAATGTCTGTAATTGTTTGAACAGTCTCCTAGTTGTGGCAAGGGAGCACAAAACGAACCTTTGTAAAGGCCCTACTGGTCACTGCTGCCACCTGATCCCCACAGGAGACCCCCTTCCAGAACACTAGGAGTGGCCCTGGGCTGTGGGAACTGACTGAATTTGCATCCAATGTTTTGTGTTTCTGTGTTAGAAGTTTAGAAGATCTATGGGAATAAGGATAATTTTTGTATGACAATCACTGATACTCTGCATAGTCTCCAGAAATTCAGAGCTGTTCTGTATCATGTAAACTTTGTGCAATCATTTCATCTTAATTCTAGCTGTGGGTCCAGTATGCTGATGAAAAGAAAATGTAGAGCCTCTGGGTTCTGTATTGCCCCAGTCCCTTCAAAAATAAGGGTTGGAATAGCAGCAAGAGATCTCTAGCAGAGAGGAAGACTGCCACAGAAAAAATGCCTTCATTCAGGCAAGGGAGGAAGCAGGAAAAAGAGATTCAGAGACTCTATGTATGTTTATAAATTTTAGAAATAATAAAGGTGGGATAGAAATAAATACATATGTTTATAAAGTTTTCCATGACATCCCTTCTGTTTCTACTGGTCATGTGAATAAATTTTATTTCTTTTTAATAGTGCCAAAACCTGCATGACTCAGAACACTTAACGTGGCTGACTGTGAATCATATTCAAGAACTTATTAGTCTGTCTCATGAGCCCCCTGTGCAGGACTTCATAAGTGCCATTCACAGAAATTCAGCTGCAAGTGGACTTTTCATCCAGGCTATTCAGTCACGATGTGAGAACTTTGCATCTGTAAGTTCTTGAGAGTGTTAAAGTTACTTTCTAAAATAAACTGTTGCACAACACATGTCATTCATCTGCAGTAAAAAAAAGATACCAATATTTAAAGATAATAATGTATTTCAAATATTGTAGATCCTGAAGCAGTAGATATGCTTAGAGATTGTTCAGTCATTGCAAATGAATTGGCATTTGTCTTTGATTTAAGTTTGCAAGTGATTCTTCAAGTATTAATTATCATTTTGATGTCTACAGTAACTTATTTGTGAATTCTTTATGGCATAAATACTATTGTCTTTACAAATCAATTGCAATATTGCTGTTCCACAAATGATAAAAGCTAACTTTAGTTCTGATTTTGTAAAATAGGCATGATGGAATAATGCCTCTGTAATGATGTTCCTGGAAGATGCAAAGAGGGAAAGTGTTAGAATTATAGCTACTCTGTGAAGAAATCTGAAGTTCAGAATGAGGGGAGGGTGGTAAAGGATGCTCAAACATCCAAATTGGGTGAGATTGGTAATACAGTGGAAGTAACTGATCAAGTTTATTTTAGTGCCATTTAGAAGTTACATAAACTTTCTGTCATCTCTTCATCCAAGTGGTGAATACGAATATTGAAGAGGAGAGTATCTAGAGACAAGTATAAAGGTCATTCATTATGTGCACGGGTACAGGCTAGGAAATGTTGTGATAAAAATCTTGGAATAGTAATTAACTGCAAACTGAATATGAGGCAATGATGTGATTTGGCTGCAAAAAAGACAGTATCACAATGACTAAAGATACTGAAAAGACTTCACTGGCCAGATACAATTTTGTCAACAAGATACAACTTGAAAACCATCAGACTGAATTGTACCAGCTTGAACCACTGACAATGCTTGAACAGTTTTTGGCTATCAGAATCAAAGTCTCCTTCGTGCATGAAGGATTTTTAAAGGAAACCTAGTGGGTAAGGCACCTGGCTAGAAACTGGGGACTATGAGTTCTCGGCCAGCCGAGGCACAAAGCCAGCAGGATGACCGACCTTGGGCCATTCCCTCTCTCTCAGCCCTCAGAGACCTAGGCAAGAGCAAGCCATTTCTAAAATCTTGCCAAGAAAATTGCAGGAACCAATGTAAGCAGTCTCCAGGAGTCAGCACTGATCAGATGTACACGGACATTCATGAAGGCTTAAACTTCACATCGGTCATCCTCTGACTTACTGGCTTCATAGACTCTACTAATACACACACAAGCACACGCACACGCACTCTTCTGGCAGCAAGATATTATTTTAATTTCATCCTCCAAGATCATATGCAAAGAACAATGCCTGGTGCATCAATTCCCAATCTCTGCCTTTATTCAGACCAGCAGCAACAGCAGCTTTTTAGATCTGGCATGAATTTGGCTTATCAACTTTCATGCATGACCTATGTATTATCTACAGCTCTCTGCAGAAATTTTGCAGTATTATCAAATGTGACAAGATTTTGGTATTATCACTTTGTACTTTTGGCAAATTTTGGTAATATTTTGGTATTGTCTTCTCATATTTGCATATTTTTGAATGAGAACATTTATATTTTGTAAAATGTGACAGTCTCCTAAGATTTTTAAAATATATTGGTGCTCAGCCAGAGACACTCTAAAGTATCATTATGGACTTCCAGTATTCCCTGGACCAGAGGTTTAGCCCAAGTTGGATGTCAGGGTAGCACTTCTGTTTTGCATTGGGGAGGACAAATGAAGACTGTTCATTTTTCAGTGGACTGCATGATAGATTAAGAAAGTTTCTACTTCTCCCGTTGCTTGGTTATTGAAGGAAATGCAGCCCTTGCCCTGAGACTTTTTCCCTTCAGAGCAGTGCCCTCCCTCAAGGGCACAATTTCATCAAGGAGATTTGAAAGTTACTTGCGAAGCCTCCCTACCCAATTCTGCAAAGCAAAGCAATTAAGATATTGACCTCTTTGTGAAATGCCTTCAATAGAAAGTTATTACAGATTGTCCGTAAACATTGGTCCTATCTGCTTTTTGAAGGGTTTTATTCCTATAGTTTATGGATCTCTTTCAGAAAACTTAGCAGAATGGAACATTTCTTATTAGAAATGAGAATTTCTTATTATTCTTATTAGAATACTTTGTCTTTTGGAGAGCTTTCTTGGTGCCCTGGCACCCCAGTAGAACAGGATTATTTTTTAGATGCATGGTCATCATAGTAGCGCTTTATGTTTATTTTATTTCTGGATGGTTTTCTGAGCTTGGTTTTAAGATAGGCAGCTACGCAAATGTCTTACATCAATAAAGAATATGGCTTTCTGGCTTTCTGTTCTATAGATCAGGAAGTTTTCTTTCCAATTTAGTGATGGTACTTTGTACCTTGTAACTTTGGAGCTTTGTTAGTTGATTCATGTTGAATCAGAATTAAGTTCTCAGTTCCAGCTCCCTAGCAACTTGTTGGAGCAGTGATCAAGGATAGCCTATGTGGTTTAGTGGACTGGGATTGAAGAAGTTAGCCCCAAAAGGTAGACCAGATCAGGACATCAACTGCCCTGGAAGACTAGGCCTACCTTTATTGAGACTGGCTATAACAGAAATTTGCTAGTCTGATTGTGCTGCATCTCTACTCATCCCTCTACCCCAGTGAATCAGAGAAACATCTGCCTGAGCTGCTTATGATTATCATATGATTTCTCAAAATATGTCTAGGTAAATGTTCTTGCTTATTTCCAGCAAGGTCATATTCCTTGCTCTTTAGAGAAGGCCTCTCTTCAGGTCCACACGCAGACATGAAAGCTCCTTAGGTGACTTTGGACCATTCACTTTTTCTCCTCTCAGGATGATGGGAGGAGAGAGCACGGGGCACCTTATTCTGAGTTCCTATAGGGGGAAGGCAGGATATAATTCTAAGAAATAAATAATGGTCATTATAAAGTGCCTGCTAGAAGATATAAAAAGCACCTTTGCCTTTTTTGAAGCCATCTAGTATGGGAAGAAGTAATGGAATGTGGTATTGTAGCCAAGGATGAGGAGCAACAACCAAACTGCTTCTTCAAGGCTGACCATAAGCTCTCCTAAGCTCTCAGGAAAGCCGTCCCCATCAAGGCCGGGAAGGAGATGTTCTCCAAACTGAAAGAGTTGGGAAGTTTAAGATGTAGATGGAGCATTTTTCAGATCATCATACACTGGACTTCTGCTCATTGTCCTTTCCTCTTCATGCATCCTGCTGTAAGAAGTTACCTGGGTAGGAATAAACTGTCAAAGTGCTGTGGTAGAATTTGTCCTCTCTTTGGGTTCCTTGCTGGTGGTCTCTCTGCCATGTCAGACAAGAGTTTGGACAACTATCAGCATGGCAAGTTTCCTGAATGGAGGAGAGTCTATCCCAGAATTCATGCAGAGGCTGACCCTGTTCCTCTTAGGCCCTGAAAGGGGTCTTTTGGACCAGGTTTACCTTCCAAATTTATTCTAAGGAAGAAATCTATGCATGTTATAGCTAAGAAAAGTCATGGAGCTTAACTTATTTTAAAAAGGAAGCAGTTATGTTGAGATGCTTCTACTTTGATTAGTCTGGAGAATAAGGCCCCTAAAGACATTTTCTCTTGTCTGGTCAGCCGACTGCGGTAAAGAAAACCCTGCAGTGTCTGGAGGGGATTCATTTGAGCCAGTCGGGGGCCCTGCTGATCTTATACGTGGACAAGCTTCTGTCAACTCCCTTCCGTGTCCTGGCTCACATGGTGGATATCCTGGCCTGCCGTCGAGTGGAAATGCTTTTAGCTGCATCTGTGCAGGTACCTCATGACTGCTTTCATGTGCTGGTCTGAGTTAGTGCTGGACTGGCCACAGGGAAGCCCAGGGTTTAGTCCCCCTCAGTCCTGACAGGACTTTGGGGACAGCCTAACCCACCTCATGGGAGGAGGAAATATTAGGTCCACTGCCTTTATTTATGTGTTTAAAATATTTGTATGGCTGCCTGTCTGAAGAGCATAACTCAGCACGACTCACGGCAACAATAAAATCACAAACACAGTAGAAATCATAAAAATAAAACTACAACTCAGTGCCTTTGTCCTCCTAGAGGAAGGCAGGGTATAAATCTAATAAATAACCCTAACCAGATAACCAAATGCAAATATCAGCCTGATTGGTCAGTGCTGGGAACCAGACACCCCTCATGTTGAAGGAGCTCAGAAGGAGCCTCTTCTACCTGAAGCTTCTCTCCTTCCATCACTAGTTAAATTCCTGGCATTTTATAAGGGTAATCCCAGTGATGCCTTCCCCCATGTGTCTTCCCTGTCTGTATGATTTTCCTTCCCAAAGAATCTGTTAAGAAGGAAAAGGGGTTACCTTTGGTGGGTCAAAGCTAAGCTCTCCTGGGACAATGTTTTGCATAGTCATACATCACTGTGCTAGTGATGGTTCAGTTATTCAATACTGTGCTAGTGATGGTTGGCAAATCTCTGAAGGGTGGGCACTCTGAAAAAGCAGACAGAGAAACTGAGAGATGGCCAAAGATAGCCCTGGTGACATTGGGAGGAGAGAACCGGGTGAGGAAATGGTTTTGTTCAGCCCTGAGAACAGGCAACCACAGACATTCAAGGAAGAGAGATTAAATTGTAGTTAGGAGAAGTTTGCCAACTAGAAGGGCAATTGCAGGGAAGATGAGCCCTCTTTCTGACTGCTCTCAAGGAGAGGCTGAGCAGCCTTTATTTGTGATTTCTGAGTTGGGGGTGAGGGTTGGATTCAGTGGCTTGATTGCCCTTTCTAGTCCCATACTTGTATGAGTGTATAAATCAATCCATAAAACGTAGGCTTAATATTTTAAGATAGACTAAGATCAGAAACAAGTTTAGAGTTAGATGTTTTAAATCTCTTTTTTAGATTTAAATTTGGAAACTTTCACTTTTCATTCATTCTCAAGACTGCCGCAGGTGCATTGGCTTTTCTGTTTTTATATAGAATAGCACTGCTCAGTTACCAGTTGAAGAGCTTGACCGAATTCAGGAGTATCTTCAGAACACTGGATTAGCCCAAAGGTAATGCATAATGAAGTTTGTGGCATGGAATGTGGCCTAATATTTTTAAATATTAAAAATGAATCTCATTTAACTTTCTTCTCTAAGAGAAATACAGTTACAGAAGTTATTTCTGAAGTCTTAATGATTCCAGGTAAGCCAACTCTTTGCTCCTAAAGTTGTCTTCCTCTTTTTGTTGAAATGGGACAGATGTTAATGTTGACAACTGTAATCATATGTGTGTCCAGGGTTGCTAACCAAACATGAACCCATGTCAACATGGTACAGAAGATGGAACCCTATGGTCATTGTTAAGATTCCATCAGTTTATTTTATCCATTCAGAGAATTTTACCAGCAAGTAACAAAAAAATAAAGTTGGTGAAAATAAATTATGTACTGCAAGTAACATGAGGCTAATAATCAAAGAAATCACCCCATTCCCAGATATAGCTTAATCTCACAAATAATGCAAAATTGATTTTTCATTGCTTTAATTCATTAAATGTCAGACAATCAGTGCTGGATTAATTATACATACAGTACAGTGCTGCTAAAGTCACAGGTGAATCTTAAAGGGTCTCCCATAGAAAGCTACATATGAGAGTATAAGCTGCAGGTGGAGGACAGGATGGGAAGATTTTGCTTCTGTTAACAGAGGCTCTAAGTTGCAGGGGAACAAATCATTTTCAGTGATAACAGATAAATGCCAGAGACAATCAAGCATAGAGAGACAAATCGAGATTCAAAATCTAGTGCTTATAGCTTGAAACATTTTCAAACCATAGAACATGCTTTTTTTTAAATCCTGGAAATCAAAGCTTTCATGCCAGAAAATGGCTGTGTTTGAGTAAACCTTTCTCCCTCTGTCCTTAGCCTTTCCCAGAACCCCATCATGGTCTCTGTGAAACCTGAGGTTTATTCTGCAGGCAATAAATTAACCTTAAAGCAGATGTTGTCCCTGTGGCAATTTTGCTACCTGGAAAATACTCCAGCTTGACTTTGAGACTGGAGGGAAGTCTTGGATTTCTCTGCCTCTGCCCTGCACATGACACCAGGTGCCTTGCCCCTCCCAGAATTGCTCTTACCTGGATTTCTCCAAGAGAAGGATTTCTTTCATGTCATGCTTGGGAATTTGCTTTCAGATGTTCCCTGTCTGGGAATATTACTGCCTTCACCACAGTGACACTTTGGATTTGTATCTAAAAGATGTAACATTGATTCAGCCAGAAGAATATTTGCTATAATCGTTGGGCTAGATGTACGGAAATTCCCCTCACTTTGCTTTCAAGCTTGTAGAACAGATTCTAAGCTTATTAAAAGTGGACTTAAAACAATTGCCATCAATAGATCAGGCATAGATTATTCTTCAACTAAATAGGGTCACTAAAAAGATGTTTACATTCCCTGGGTTGAATTTCATTATCTAAGTTTTTACACATAATATTAGAAGGAATGCAATGTCTTAATATGAAACATTGTGTAATGATTCTGTGTTGCAACATTATAAGCTGCATCAAATAAATGTTCTGTGATAGCAGAACTTATCCCAGGGTGGTGCTTTGCAGTGGCCATGCCAGCTGAGAAACTCCGGAGGCCATGCATGCCGGCTATGGTGATAGCACTATTTTCTTGCAAGTATACTGAGAGCTGCTGTACTGGAATCAAATTCCTTGCGTCTCTAACCATACCTGGTCAATAAAATATCTAAATCTGAATCTGATTAGTCTGAGGAAGCTACAAACATGTATTTGAGAAGCTACAGCCAAGTTGCCTTTAGAGATTAAGTAGTAAACATTGGAAAGAATTAATCTTGAATAGAACCCAGGTTCAAAGAAAAATATGATTCAAATTATGGATTCAGATGACAAAATGTGTAGGTTTTCAGTATTAGTTGTTCAGTATTTAAATAAAAGAAACGAGAGAGAGAAAAAGAAATTTGTCCTCTTCAAGTCCTTCAAAAGGCTGTATCATTTTAAATAAATATTAAAATGGAATGCTTAATTCATTTTTACTGAATTAGAAAAAAATCAAAATCCCATGAAGAATTGTAGAAAATATATTCCATGTTTATTTGAAGTACCTGTTTTAAATATATATATATATATATATATCAAACTAACTTCTATACACACACACACACAGTTTACTTGAATTTATTATGTAATCTTTTTTCCTTTATAATGTTGAAATCATTCACATTGACCTACTGAAATAATTGCCAGAAGAGTTCTTTCTCAAAGTATGTCATCTGGTGGATTCCTGTTGTGTTTTTTAGGCACCAAAGACTCTACTCACTCTTGGACCGGTTTCGTCTAACTGTAGCTCCAGAAACAGTTAGCCCATCGTCTTTGGTTACTGCACACCCCCTGGATGGGGGGAACCATCCTGCTCTGGAAACTTTAATTCCAGACAAAGTAAGGCTGGGTTGGTTTTATAATAATCCTTCCCCTTTTAAATTGTATTTGCAACACATTTGGATTATAATAATTATGACTGTGTTTTTAAATATAGCAATACTACTGTTTCAACCAATCTATAATCTCTACAGTAAAACCACCATAAAAGTCTGATGTAGCTTCCATACCAATGAGATCCTTGTTAGTAGATGAGTCAGAGCAGGTTGTATTTTTGCTCCATTTAAAGCCAGTTTGGTCTAGTGGTTTTAATCCTTAGGCAAGAAAGCCAGCTGGGTGATCTTAGTCTAGTCACTCTCACCCAGCCCAACTCACCTCACAGGGTTGCTTTTGTGGGGAAAATAGCATTATCAGAATGATAACCTCCCAATTAAGCAAATTTCTTAGTCATTCTGATCAATTTTACTTAAAAATTTCACTTTTAAATAAAGCAATTGTTTATTTATCAAATTTGTATGCAGCCTGTTTCTCAGCCAGTCTGAGCAGCTCACAACAACTAAATAAAATGCAATAATAGCTAGTTTAAAATAATACTTATTAATAATTGCACAGACTGAATACAAACAACAGCATGATAAAGTAGCAACAATGGTGCACAAGAAGATCTGCAAGAAAACCATTTTCCTGCAAGCTAGAACTGGTGGGATCTTAAAATAATAGAGAAAGTAATAGAAAATGAAGAAGCTTAATTGCTCTGGGACTTCAGAATTCAAACAGACAGGCCCCTGTCACATAACACTGCAGACTTAACAATTGTCGATAAGAAAGTCAAAAAAATCTGGGTAGTGGATGTGGCAGTACCTGGAGACAGCAGAATAGAAGAGAAAGAACTGGAGAAAATCACAAAATACAAAGACCTGCAAAAGAAAGCAAAGATCGTGCCAATTGTAATAGGGCCTTGGGTGCAATCCCAAAACAACCAGAGCACCCCTTGAACACCATCGACATTGACAAATTCACCATCAGTCAATTTCAAAAGGCAGTGTTACTCAGAACAGCTTACATCCTGCGATGATACCTTTAATAACACCAAAGAAGAGCATCTGCCTATTTCAGGTCCTTGAAAGGACTTGATAGGTGAACAAAAATGCCAATTCCAGTCTAAACATCTGGCTGACTGAGCAACAAACATGTTATAAAAATAACCTCCAGTGAGGCACTATCTTACAAGCACTGATGCAAGTTAAAAATGGGAACTGATTGAATGTGAAGGAAACAAAACATGAATATCAAAATAATAAAGCACAAACAGAATGCTGGCAAGGAAAAGCATTACATCATGGGTGTCCAACCTTGGCAACTTGAAGTTGTGGGACCTAAATGAGTCTGTGCTGGGAAGGGGAGGAAATAGATTAGAAAATTAAAAAAAAGTATGGAAAAGAAGTTGCAATCCTGAATAGAACCATGACATTACCATTTTCAAACCTTTCTATAAGTCTTATATATAAGAAGATATGGAATAGAAATCAAATAAGGTTATGCATCATAATCTTATAAACCATAACACTGATGGATTGAATGTTTATTTTTTATTTATTGTTTTATTTATTTTTATTTATTTATTCATTAAATTTCTATGCCGCCGAAATCCGAAGACTCGGCAGCTAACAACAGTAAAAACAATATGATAAAAACAATTAAAATAGAAATTAAAAAAAACATTAAAACAAAAT
>JANHZU010002361.1:15606-27713 GCA_032468055.1 Acrochordus granulatus | reverse complement strand
AGTCCAGATGCCTGTTTTTTAAACTTTGTTGCGATGCAATTACCCTGGACGAGTGAGAGTCTTCACAGACATTACTAGTGAAGCTACTATGAACCCTTGAATCTTTATTACCAATACTATTTTAACCAGAGTATCTGTTCTTGGAAAAAATCTAATGACTTGTGTCACTCTTCATGCGCAATTCCTGTCAAGAGTCATTCCAGTCTGAAAGTATTGAATAGTGGATTCTTGCATTGTAATGCAAGTAATAATTGTGGAGCAGTAGATTTCTACACTATCAGGGGATAGGATTAGATGATCCCCAAGATTCTTTCCTGCTTTCATTCTGTGTCATGTGTTGAATATGCAGCCAGCACAAGACTTTTAAGTGGCTAGGCCAGGGTCAGCAGAGGATACCTCAAATGAGGAGACTATGGAACTGTTGCTGCATCACAACCAGAAGTGGCAGGCAGGCAGGAAGGATAAGACTGGGCTAACAGGATAATGAATCCCTTCACTCTTTCCACCAGACATACCCAAAATGGGTCTTTCAGGATGAGGAGCTTCCCATTGTCAGATGAGCTTGCATAATGGGACAGGTTGGCATTAAAAATCTCTATGTTGCTAGCAAGTGTTATTTCTCGCTCCCTTGTGCATAACTTCAGCCAACCCTGTTTCTTGACTGACTAGACTGCTTCATGGTAACCTCTGGATGTTGCATTCAGTCCTTTGGCAGATCAACTGGTTACCCTTTCATGGCTTTGCTTCTGAGACAGCTTTTACTTGACAATAGGTTACATTGCTTTCGGCTTTCCAAATAATAGATGCTAATATCCTTGACTGGTTAATCCATTTCTTTGAAATCCTTTGAAAAGGGTCTTTCTGGAGGCCAAGGAGGACAAGAAAAGGCTCCCTGAAAGAAGGAGCTTTAAGCTAAGCCCAATGCTTAATTTCTCAAGCAAGAAATTCATCCATCACGTTTTTGAACAGAGGAATTTCTCAGTCTTTCACTTCCAGATGCTGCTTCATTTCTGGGGTTTTGTTAATAAATCTTCAATGTAATGTATATTTTAAAAACAGATTTTTGGAGTGAATAATAGCATATTGTAGTGGTATGTGAGAAAAACCTTGGAGAACAGGGCAAAGAAGTACTGCCTGGGGATTGGTCAGATAAAAGACAGCAGAGCTCACAGCTGCATAGTGGACAGAGCAAGTGGCTCAAAGGGACCCTGTTTGGTTTCCTAGGGTGTAAAGGAGACCGGGAGGAGGGGATTATACTTTCAGACTTACATGATTCTATAATGTAGCTTTATAATAATGTAGAATTGACTTATTGAGTTGTGTTTTTTGTCTTCCACCTTGTCCAGAGTAGATGGCAAAAATGTATTTTCATTCTTGGAATCAGGCAGGCCTCCCATTTTAGGTCACCCACAAATTTGATAAGCAGCCCCATCAGTCCTGTTTTATGGGCCACTGATAAAAGTAGTGAGTAATACTGGCCCCAAGATTGTACCTGACTGGTTACAGCTCTTCAAATTGATATGAATGGCTTGTGCTGATTCCCTGAGTATAGTAAAGAGCCAGCTCTCACACACCTGACTGTAACCCCAGGTCAAGAGCTTGTTAAGAAGAAGGGGTCCTGCAGCAGCTTAGGTGAAGTCAAGCAAACGTGAATACATCTAGAGCATTTGAGTCGTTCGCCTTTCAAGGAAGGAAGCAAAAGATCCCTCACAAAAGATCGTATGATTCTTTTTGGGAAGAAGTTTATAAATGGCCTGCTCTGTTGCCTGCTCTAATACTTTCCAGGTGTTGTTATTATTAGGCTTACTTGTTGGTAATTACTGTGGTCTACTTTTTTTTCCTTTTTGAAGAGGGGTCCACATTTGGTCTTCTTGAGTGCTCTGCACCAATACAGTCTATGTATTAATTTTGACATATTAATTAGTGTTCTACATATTAAATTTGATGTTTTATTATATTGATATGCACATTTAAGAAGCTAAAATATTGAACTTTTTTATTTACTTGCTTTAAGATCTCCATCCATTCTGTGTGGTTAGGAAACAGTATTACTCCATTGAGGGAAGAGGAATGGGGTGAGGATGAAGATGATGAGAGTGACATGCCTGTCCTTTCTACGCCACCTCCCTCCCCCATTAATTCCAGGTTTTTCCTTTTTTATTTAATTTGTCTGTGTGTGTGCCAGTTAAGTAATAATTTTGATCTGAGATGAAATTTCTGTACCTTAATTAATCAGCAGGTCTTCTTATTAAAAATATAAACTTATATAAAATATAAATTATAAATATGAATGTAATTGATTAGCAATGTACCTTAATTAATCAGCAGGTTTTCTTATTAAAAATATAAACTTATATAAAAATATAAATTATAAATATGAATATAATTGATTAGCAATAAAAGTATTAACATCTTTGTTAATACTCCTCACACAACAAGCACAATACTCCTCACTTACCCATGACATGGGAAAGTTCTGAATAGCAAATGCTTAATAATTGAAAAGCCTCCAGTGTTAGCCCTTGAAGAGAAGTCCAAACTGCAGAGAACTTGACAGATTTCTTGATAGGCTTATTTCTATACTCAGCACTTTCTCTGTGTCAGGCAAACTGAGGCAAGTGCACAGCAGGAACTGGCACAGGAAATAACTCTCCATCAAGAAGCAAGTCCTGGTCTCCATAACTACTTGCAAGCTATTTCACCATGATAGGCAGATTCCTTTGCTGGCCTATAAGTGAACTAATTCCACTTCCCCACTAAAGGTCATTTGTTGCACAAGAACAATGGCTTTTCTGCTGCTCTCTGGTCCCAGCAATTGTCTATCATTCCTGCAGATGTACCTGTAACAGTTTGCCCCTTATCTTTTCCAGCATCCCATGAATCAAGAAGTTAGGCTGCATCAGCAGATTTCTATGAGATGATTAACTTTACTTCTCTTGGCTTATAGGAAGCACCGTGCTGGAGTAGATATTCATTCATGTTCTCAGTTCCTGCTAGAATTATACAGTCAATGGATTCTACCATCTAGCCCAAACAAGAGGACACCAGTTACCCTGATCAGCGAAGTGGTCCGATCTGTAAGCTGTATTTTTCAGTCTCATAAATCAGAATATAATGTTTGGAATGTACACATGCTTAGTACATTAATAGCATTAAAATATAAGTCAGATAAAAACCTTATCTTCAATTCTACCACCTCCACCCCTGCCAATTTCAAACAGATCCTGCAGGAGGGTCCACTTGACTTGGAAAAATTCTGTGGTTTGCTTTGCAAAAGCAGGGCCAATCTTATTGGTGGGGGGCACTATTCTGGGAGAAAAGGGTCCTCCCTGGCATAAGGACCCAGAGAGGACTCTCTCTTCCACCTCACAGTGGGTGAACAAAAGCCAGGGGGAGTAACTGGTCCCAAAGATATCCTTGAGCCATGAAAGTTTTCAGAAGGGACAACGACCCCCTATTACTCCCACTCTCATAGCAACTGTAAGCAGGGGTAAAATGACCATCTAGGTGGGAGCCAACCAGATGCCCACTGTGAAGCTGCTTCCAAGGATCAGGCCTGCAGGTAATTAAGCACCAAGCCATGCAAGGCTTTACAGGATAGCTCCAGCCCTTTAAATTGTACCCAGAAGCTGGTGGACAACTAGTACTAAGCCTGCAGCACTGGCTTAGTATGCTCCCAGCAGCAAACCCAGTAAAGGATACAGGCCACGGAGTCCTGGTAGGTAGATGGTTCCTTTGGTTGGTTTCCATTCGTCGCCTACCTCTAAATGGTGCCAGCTGATGACTTAGTCCATCTTCTCCAGCCCTCATCCCTTGTTCTTCCCTGGGCTTCCCTTTTCTGGTTAGCTACTAAGGGCAGGGGTAAAGAATTGGGACAATCCATAAAGAATTGCAAGGTACGTTTCTTATCAAATCCAAGCTGAAAAGTTCTAAATAACAAGTAATGCTGGATTGAATCAGGGGTCCAAGGAGGCTTCCTTTTCTGCCATCCTAAAATGCTTGAATTCAAGGGCCACTCCTGCTCTGCTGCTCTTCTTCTGTTGCTGTTGAATAAAATTTTCTCAATTTTATCTAGCAATGGTACCATTGCATGAACTTAGCCATTTTAAAACAAAATGAAATATTTAAATATTTCCTTTCCAAGCTTCCTTCTGTCAAAACTGTATGCAAATATAAACAATCTACCATCTTGCTTTTGCCCTTATAGCTTTTAGCTGTATCTGACTTATTTTCGGAAAGAAATCAGTTTGAAATGATGTACACAACATTAATGGAACTGTGGAAAGTCCACCCCTCTGAAGATGAGATTCTTCTCCAGTATTTGGTCCCTGCAATGTGCAAAGCAGCTGCAGTTCTTGGAATGGTAAGACTTGGATATTTATCATTTCTAAGGAACTGAAATAATAACAATCATGCCCTTCTGGAACATCTGTAGCTTGAATCACTTTGAATCTACTGTGTGGATATTTCATATTCAATACTACGTATTATGTAAATATCAAATCCAGGATGCCAGAAATTAAAAACAGCCCCCTTAAGTTCCTTCCTTTCTTCATGGGTTTCAGAGCAAAACCATTTTTTTGTGTTGAAAGCCATCTTCACCTTGGCTGCAGTTGCTCTCTTTTCTGGAAGCTACAGTCATTCCTCCCCTGCTTCTTTCTACCGACAGTATTTGCAGAAATGCTCCCCAACAGACTTTGAAAAGGAATGCTGGAGACTGCAGCAGAGGCAGGATACCCCAGCAAAGCTCCTCCTTTGTTTTCCTGGCTGCTCCTAAAACATAGACCCCTGGTTAGGCTTCCAGGTCTGGAGACCATGAGAAAATGTTATGACTGTCTCTCACTTGCCACCCTGTTAGGAGTCTCTGCCTGCCAGAAGGCAGAGGAACAACAAGAATACTTGAGTCATGCCTGATTTGGTATTGTTCGGCTGATTTGGTATTGTTACTGGAATCTACATGGGATCTGTACAGAATGATATTCTTGGGGGCAATTTTAAGTATTAAATGTTTATATCTTTTCACTATGTCATTAAATAACAGATGAAATGCTCTGGGGTGTTCTGTTAGTAATTTCTGCTCTTTCTCTCTCTGCCTATGAGAAGTGAATGGCAGCTCAGTGTGGAAATAGTTGGGGCTGAGGCTGAGAAGTGAAGGTGGGCAGCCTTACCAGGTTGCATTTGGCAGGTGGACTTCTCTTCCCTTGTTCCTCAGAGAGGTGGAGTTTCTGGGATCTTTCTGAAGATCCATGCAGTGGCATGAAAGTTCCCTCACTTGTCCTTGAGTTGCTCCTGCATCCAGGAACCTGCTTCTTTTTTGGTCCAAGAATCCATCCAGTTCTGAAAATCAGACTCTTCTCTTGGAGCTGTCCCTGGGAGTTGGCTTGCCTTTTGCTTACCAGTGTAAGAGATGCTTCACCTGTTTGGCCCCTCCTGGGCTCCTCTCAGTTGTTTCCAACAGTCAGAGTAAAGCCTTTAGCTGCTTGTCTCCCAGTCATAAATGATCAGGAAATGGCGCTGGTTTAGGAAACCCTTTCCTCTGCTTCCATTATATTAACATGGCCCTGATGATTGTTCTCCTTCGGCCATCTTTCCTCTGCCAGAAAAGCATTTGCCATTTGTTTCTGTGTACTGGTCTTGTGGACAATATATTTTTGGAAAAATGTAAGGCCATTAACAAAGCCAAGCATCAAAGGCACTGTAATCAGCTTAAAATAAAAGTTTCTTCTCTTACATTTCTCCAGGTTGGCTTTCTAAGCTCTCTGCAGGTATTGCTATAGAAGGACTGGAGTAGTACAGATGCTCTCACACTTGTCTCATGTGCTAAAGATCCTTAGTCTGAAACGAGCCAGAAATAGCTTTTCAAACACTGGTTCATTCTTTCTTTCTTTTCTTTTCTTTTCTTTTCTTTTCTTTCTTCATCAGTCTTTTCTCAGCATTTGAGAATATATCTTGGAGTTCTCTGCTGGTTCTCTGAGCTTAGTTTGTTGTAAAAAGTGGCCACAAGAGCTCTTTCCTTCTGAAGTCTGTGCTGAGCAGTTAACGAAAAAGGGAAGGCCAGTCTAGCAGAGCCCAGATATCTATAGAGATTGTTATCCAGGAAAGGCAGAACCCATCCTCAGATGTTCCTCACTTCACAACAAAACACCACCCTCTCAGCCCGTTAGAATTTCTTCAAAATGCTCTTCTCTTCTGAAATAGCATATTAAAACCCATTCCCTCTCCTCAATTAAAAGGCAGAAGAATTTTCTTGTAGAATCATAGTTTCTGAATGTTGCAGGGAACAGCCTTGATGAGCAGAGTGATAGGTTCCAAATGAGGATGGAGTGATCAAAACAGATCCTGGGGCAACAAGCTGGGCCAACTGTTTACAAGACCCAGTTCCCCAGTTCCCTCACTGCATGCCAGAATACTAGAGAATGCACTAAAAAACCCATACTGGGAAATGCTACTTCCCACTAGGTTGCAAATTCAGTGTCTTTTTGTGTCCATCAGGATAAAGCTGTAGCAGAGCCAGTTAGCCGCCTGCTAGAATCAACACTCCGCAGTGCACACATGCCCAGCCGAATTGGTGCCCTTCATGGAATCCTCTACATCTTAGAGTGTGATCTCCTGGACGAGACAGTGAAGCAACTTATTCCTGTCATCACTGAATATCTGCTTTCCAATCTGCGAGGAGTAGCACAGTAGGTCTTCATCTAGGAAACTCCTAGACAGCATTATCCTCTCTCAGAAAAACTGAACTGAGGAGAGAAAGCATCGGGATCTAACAGGGTTAACTATTTTGGATTAGTGGAAGGGGGATTTTAGTTAAATGCTAAGACAGCATCATAACTAGAGAGTTTCTCTATGAGGTAAATGGGTGGTTCAGAAATGTGAAAAATAAATACAATTTTTAAAAAATAATCTTTAATTGCTACTTCTAAGGCTGGCCAGGGGGGATTTAGTGCTTCTTTACAATTCTTTCTGTAGAAAGATGAAAGAAGGGAGTGCTTGTTTTTAATGCTGAGGAAGCACCTTTGTCTTAACATTGTTGCCTCTCTTTAACAGCTGTGTGAACATTCACAACCAGCAGCACGTCTTGGTCATGTGTGCGGTGGCCTTCTATTTAATAGAAAATTATCCTCCTGATGTTGGACCCGAATTCTCCTCAGGAATTATTCAGGTAGTGGTGAGGTCTCCAGGGCTGAAATGGAATGCAAAGAAACTCTTGTGCGTTCCTCATTCCTTGTATTTGCCAGTTCCAAAACTTGGTTTGGGGCCATCCTTGTTGTCAACCATTCTGCTTAATCACTTCTGGGCAAGTAGCAGTTTCCCTGTAAGCTACTTGCAAGGATGTTTTCTTCTCTGTTGCTGGGAGAATTTTTGAGCAGACAGAGCATTTTCATCTGTCTTGTGTTGTTCTGAACTTTCTGGAGGACATACTGCAAATTGGAATGATGAGGAGCCACAACCCCCCCACGCTAGAAACAGACCTGTTTTTTTCCTTTTGCCTATTACTCTGGACAAGAGCAAAGCAGAGCCAAGACTCTGGGGTTCATGCCACCAAGGACATCCAGAGGCACCACTGTCTCCTATAGCACCACAGGATTCCAGAGAAAAAAGCTTCATGTGGCAGTCCTGGATGGGGATCATGAGGGCTTCAGCCATCAGTTCCCCTTTTCTCAGATCCATCAGGGCCTCATGAGGGTGAACTCATCTCCTGAATAAGGAGGCCCTCCAGGGAAGGTGTGCAAAATGTGGCAAGTCTTATAGAGAAGGAAACGACAGTTAAATGGTGCCACTGCCTCTCCTGGTTCTGCCTGGCTCTTAAACTGAATTAAAGGTTTCATGGAAGGAGAACCAGCTGAGGAGAACCCGCTGCTGTAAGACTCCTTCCTTCCACCACAAA
This sequence comes from Acrochordus granulatus, assembly GCA_032468055.1. Lineage (NCBI taxonomy): Eukaryota > Metazoa > Chordata > Lepidosauria > Squamata > Acrochordidae > Acrochordus > Acrochordus granulatus. The sequence goes on along the minus strand of JANHZU010002361.1, from coordinate 19,825 downwards.
ATATCTGTGTGTTGTGGATATGAGAAAACAGAACAGGGATGCCTCTGAATCCAAAGACTGTCTAGCTCACTCAGCTGTATTGGATGATAGTCTGGTGAGGTTTTCAAAGGAAAAGTGAACCTCTCCTCTCAATCAGACAGCCTTCCCAGAACAGAGACAGCTAGCAGAAGCTGAGGGAGGGAAGAGAAAGGAGACACCCAGCTTATCATCAATAGTGCTTCATTTATTGAAACTTAGATGCCATTGACTCTCAGGAATTCTGGGCATGTTTGCATTTTTGCATGAAGCCAGCATATCTGTGCAGTAAAAGCAGACACACTGCATTGCCAGTGGAAAAAAATAAGAGTATTTTTAAAATGAGTGGCAACCCCTCAACTCATAAGAGAGGATCAAGATCTCTTGGACCAGTCATAGCAGACATGGAAACAGGTGATGTGGCAGGAAAACAGGCTGCTCTGGGAAGAGAAGCAAAGCCCTTCTGGCATTCTTCACAGCAGTTATGAGTATAAATATATTTTAAACCCCCCATTACATCATAATATGCTTCTTTCTATCTAATCCTTAAAACCGTAAGTCACAAGCTCATTTTTTATATCAAAAGTCCATAAGAGACTTCCAGTCACCAATAAATGTAAATAATGTCTTTTCTCTAAACGAAGCCAATTTATCCATTTCAGCAAAATCTGTCAAATTCAGATTTTCAGATTCAGATACTTTACTGGCCAAGCATGATTCAACACACAAGGAATTTGGCTCTGGTACAGCAGCTCTCAGTATACTTGCAAGACAGCAGTAGATAGAATAATAATGCAGCAATAATGAAGTTAAAGCCAGTAGAAAGGAAATATTATAAAGTGTAGAGTTAGAATAGAAAATAATAATACATTATTATTATTATTAATGTAAACACATTAGACAAAACTTCTGGTTTAATTTCATAAGCATAAGTCAGGTATTCAGCACCACGAAAAAAGCCATCCCTGTGCCTGGTTGTTTCGGTACGCAGTACCCTATAGCGCTGTCCAGAGGGAAGAGGTTCAAACAAATTATGACCAGGATGAGAGGGATCATCAAACGTTCCTCAATAGTGGTTAGTGTTGAATCTTTCCATCTGTGGATATATGGTAATCATATATTGGCATGATCTTCCATGGCTTTTCCTAACTGTTTATTCATTAATCCTAAAAGGAAAAGTTGTAGCTTCAATTGAATATTGATTTAAAATCCTAAATTTTTTTTAGCTCTTTTACATGTCCATCAAGTATGATAAAATGTCCCTTCATGTTGTTCACTTTACACTTGAATAGCCTTTATATTTATTTATGTATTTATTTTTATTTATTAATCATATTTCTGTGCTGCCAATTTCCGAAGACTCTTGGCGGCTTACATAGGTTAGTGATTATACATTTTTCTTTATTTTACCCTGCCCCCCTCTGCTGGCTGGCAATGTTCATTTCCGGGGTGTCCTCCGAGACTCTGCTCTAAAACCTGGGACAGGTGAGTTTTTCATGCCAACTTCGGTGTTCTGTCGTGCCGAGTCCCTCCTCTGTCGATTTGCCAACCAGCAGTTTTTCCCTCCAAAGGACCTCCCCATTAATCTACTTGCATTTTCAAGTGCTTTTGAACTACTGGGTAGGCAGGAGCTGAGACAAGTGACAGGCGCTCACCCCATCATGCGGAGCTTGCAGATTGAACCTGCCAGAGTGCTGGCCATTCTGGACGACATATCTGGCAGCACTAATCTGCTGCGCTGCTGCACCTCAAATTAATTAATGCCAGTTGCCTTTTTAAGGAACTTTACAAAATGTTTGCAATTTTTACTATTTATCATGACCTGGATTAATGAGAATATTCATAGATATTTATGAAGGCATTGTAAAATCTATCTTGATACTTACCTATTTTTGACAACTGATAACATGATAAAGTTTAGCCACATCTTGCAGTTACAAAATCTTTTTGTTACCTCAGTTTATTATATCCAGATTATATGTAAATAATTTGCTTATATGTGCATTTAAATCATAATTATGCCAGCTAGAATAGGATAGAAAACTTCATCCACAACATCTTCATCTTACTTTAAGATTATTTTTATTAAATTTAAAATCAATGACCAACCTGGATATAAACACTGCTTCCCCTTATATAATTCTATCTGTGAGTTCAGATTCATATCAGATATTCCTATTCTTGGTCAGTGATTTTTTTCAATCACGATACTTCAACATTTGCACAGCTATCTGGAAATGTCTATTGGAATCTCTCCTGATTTCTCATTTGTTTGGAACAGATTTTCAAAAATCCTTTGGGCATATTTCCAATTTCATCTAAACATTATAGTTTTAACTTGAGTTTTATGTATATTCTTTCTACTGCCATTATTATGTTGACCAGCTCTACAAAAATAAAAGAATAGAAACCAACTAGATGCTTCCAATTGTCCTGACAATCTCTGACCAAGGTTAATAGAAATTATTGTCCAGTATAATGGAATCTTTGTCTGAATAATTTTGATTCATACATCATGCTAAATCATAATGTGATTTACTTGGTTTTGTTTAGTATGATCTACCCATTAATTAGTGTTATGTGCAAATTTAGTCATGACCTGTTAAAACCATGGTTTTAAAATTCTGATTTAATTCTTAAATATGCACTGTGTTTTGTAAGAAAAGGAGACAAAACCATCTGTGGGAAATTAGACACAGAGTTTATTATTTCAAGCTGAATGTTTTATTAATATTTCATGTTAGAAGTAGTTTGGTTCATTAGATTCTGTAGTTTAGATTCAAAGAAAGCTCCTTGCCCAGCTCAAACCAATCCATCATGTATATATGTGCCAGCATTTGCAAATACTAAAATAAGATAATAAGCAAGCTTACTTGAGTTCAGGAGCCTTGATAGTTGAAAGGTAGATCAGGTATTTGTTTTAGTCTTTCAATGGTTATAATGAGCATTGCTTTTAACAAAAAGCAACTTCAGGGAGTCATGGTCTCCAGCTGAATTTGTGGGCCTTTCATCAATTGTGAACAAAACACAAAAAAAGGAAAAAATCTCTCTTCAGATTGTTGAATTGATCGTATCCCAACCTGTAAGTAAGATAAAGTTAGTAATCCTGAATAATACTGGTGCTGAAGAAGTATTATTTCTCCTTAAGCCAAAAACATTCAAAGACAGCTGCCAGGTGTTTAAAGTCTGTTACATTTCAGTACTCAGTACATCAGAGATGGAGTCAGATGAGACTTAAAAAGGCACTTATGGGGCATTTCAAGATAATATAGGTAATTCATCTGTTGCTGTTCTGTTGTTGTTTCCCAAAAGAGCTGGTCATAGCTAGAACATGAAATGTAAAGAAAACTATTTTCTTTACATGAAAGAAGCTTGAAGTCATGTAAGAGTGAAATGATCTAATACAGAAATAGCAGAACAATGAAATGTTGTAACAGGCCCATTACCTTCAGAACAAATTACATGAAGGAATTTGGAAATCAGCCTTGGTGTTGGCACAAAAAAACGAAAGCAGAAGAAATCCTAAGTAAAAAATGTTCCTTGTGATCAGCTCTATTTATGATTACATTTTTTTAAAATCCAGCTTGGGTTGCAATGCAATCAGGTGTAGGAAAAGGGTCATGGGAAGGAACTTAAGAGAGTTTTAAAATCAGACCATTCCATTCCTGCTGTTATAATGTGATTGTCAGATATTTTTTCCAATGGCTGATGATAAACTGAAGGAGGATGAAAGTAAATCTGATGGAATCAACCAAATGCTTTATCACATTCTATGCACACATCACTTGCTCCAGCTCCTGCCAACCTTGTGGTTTAAAAGCATGTAAAAATGCAAATAGATAAAGAGGTACAACCTTCAGTGGGAAAGGTAACAGCGTTCTGTGAGCCTTGGCATCTAGTCAGCCAGCCACCTGACCAAATAGCATCTTTGGGCAAATGCTGGCTCCCTCAGTATGAATTGGAGATGAGCACTGACCCCAAGAGTCAGCATGATTAGCAGGGAAATCTTTAACTTCTTATGCACACAGAATCAAGGCAATACTATTTGACTATAAGGCAAAACAGAAACAAGAATCAAAATAGGGATTAACTATGGGAATAGGAAATTTCATTCCTCTATACTTTTTGCCAACTAGACAGGTATCTCTTTAAATCAGTAGTGCGACAGGGAGATAGCCACTCATCTCTGCACCATTTCCTAACA
>JANHZU010002361.1:3094-15506 GCA_032468055.1 Acrochordus granulatus | reverse complement strand
GTTTGTGATCATGTGATTGAGATATTTGATGGTTTTTTCTGGTTTTTGGTATTTCTGGTTTCTGGCAAAAAAACACCATTGGATAAAATGGATTTGCTTAATGAGTGCCGGGTACTCTTAAGGACTGCAGCATTCACTTCATGGCTGTCACAAAAAAGGTTGTAAAATTCGACACTGTTCTATAGTGTCAAATTACAATATAGTGTCACTGCTTAATGATCTCTAAACTTACAGTTGTAATCCTGGGCTCAATTATGGTCATAAGTCAAGGATCACCAGTACGTCAAAAGTTTTCAGAGAAGCTCAGTGAGTTTGGTAAGGTATTTGTGATCTCTCCCACATGTGTCCTGCATCTTCATAACTGCCATTTAAAAGTCAGTTCATTCAAACTTAGGCACCTTGAAGGAAGCTGCATTACCTGGAAACTCATAAAGCTGCTCCTGGACTTCATATTTCTTTCTATTATCATCATAGGCTAACACAGTTGACCTGCTAAATGTCTTCTTTCTTGTTTCTTTCAGATGTGTGGAGTGATGCTGTCCGAAAGTGAAGGATCCACACCATCTGTGATTTATCACTGTGTTCTCAGAGGTTTAGAGAGGCTCCTCCTTTCAGAGCAGCTCTCCCAACCTGATTGTGAAGCACTGGTGAAACTAAGCGTGGACCGAGTGAATGTCCTCAGTCCACACAGAGCCATGGCTGCCTTGGGGCTAATGCTTAGCTGCATGTATACAGGTAAGGGGGCTTGTCATTATGCAGACCATATCCACTTCCTCAAAATGAAAAGGAGAAGCATTGTTTTTCATATCACCAGGTAAAGGCTCCTGTTAGTTATGTCCCAGTGGTGCACATGGGAAGGCTGGATTTTCTATAGCTGGGTCAAAATGAATTGATCTTTGCTGCTGCAGTGACAACATCTTGAGGTACATTTTTTGAGCAGACTTCTTTTTGGTGGTCCTTGGTGCTTGGTTGTTTTTGTGCAGATGTTTCATTACCCAACTAGGGAACATCTTCAGTGATTTCAGTCTGACTAGTTGGACAACAAAACATTTACATGAAAACTACCAAGCTTAGAGATCATTAGGGACTCCACAGTTTAATCCTGAACTACAGATATTCTCTTCCATTGAAACTTACTTTTCCCTTTCAGTTTCCTCCTTCTGTTATTTTTGGATTGGACTACCTCTATGAAAAGTTCACAACAGTGTGGCTGCAAATCACATATAAATTATAAGTGGCCATGTACTTTTTATTAATCAATAAAAATGAGCCCTAGTGCACAAGCGTGTGTTCTGTTCCTGGTATATATTTGATCTTCGGCCCACTGCTAGGTTTTCCCCCAGTGATTGCTCCACCTGCTGGCTCAGCCTTCAAGGCCAAAGATTCAGCTCCATCTCTACTGAATAATGGTATGTGACTTTTATGATGTCAGAGCTAAGAAATCTCATCTGGTCACTCACATTGATTCTGGCATCACTTGCTCAAATTTGAGTCTGCCTGTTCTTCAGCCCAAGGAAAAGACCTGTATAATCTTTGGACTCAGACTTGGACTCAGAACTTGCACAATTGGTGGCTGACTGAATACTTTTTTGCCCCACTGTAAAAGTTTTGGCAGATAGCTTTCTTACAGATAGGAAGCAACAGCTGAGGCTAGAGAAAATAATATCCAGTATTTGGACAGTCAGCACTAGGGTCCTCAGGGATGTGTGCTTTCTCTGCTACTTTTCTACACAAGTTACTGCATCTCTAGAGACCCCTCTGTCAAAATTCTGAAGTTTGCAAATGACACATCAATCATTGGATTCATTAAAGATTGCGATGACACTGCTTACAGATGGGAGGTTGAGCAGCTAGCCCTGTGGTTAGTCAAAACAACCTAGAGCTGAAAAACATTCAAAATTGTAGAAATGACAGTGGCTTTTAGAAAGGGACCTATTATTTTATCCTCACTCAGCAACACAGTATCAGTAGTACAGTCCTTCACGTTTCAAAAACCAATCAGACTTGGTCACCAGGATTAAAAGTTTATAACTTGAAGCTTTCAGGCTCATGCAGGAACCCATCATCAGAGAAGTTTTCTCTCTCCAGAAATACCTGCACTGAGCTGCTCTGCCCTTTAAATACTGTAGCTCCTAGTTTTAATTCTAAATTTAGAATTAAAACCAAATATATTAATTACTGTATTAAATTATTAATAGCTATTTCTTTTTACCATCCTGCTCTTGGCTCCTAAGCACCTTGTAAGTGGGTGGTAAATCAGCACTCCTATTTACTAAGCCTATCTCCCAACCTTCCATCACCTCCCTAGCTATTTTCGTCCCCACTTGTCCAACAACCATAGTGGCTGCAAAATTGAATGTATGTCCTTATTCATTCCAGTGTGAGGCTACTAATGAATTTGGGTCATCTTGTTCACCCTCTCACTCATGCTCTCGTAGTCTGATGGATAACTCTCCCTGTCTGACTAACGTAATTTCAAGGGCAATCCATATAGGGAATCCGGTAGATTACATTCAGTGTTTCTCCCACCTCCAAGCAATCTTTGCATCACATGATTTGTCCTTGTATGGTTGCCTCTGGGCAGTTGGTAATGTCCCCTTGCAAATCTTGAAAATGATGTTCAACTGCTTCTGTCACATTCTTAATGTATGGCAGAGTATGCCACACCATTGGTCTTTTCCTTCTTCTCTTCTCTCCCCAGATTATTATGCAGGCATCTTGCAATGAATGTCTGTGGGTACCCATTCTGTCTGAACTGTTCACGTAGATACCTGATCTCTAGCTGCTTTTCTTGCTGGGTGCTGCAATGTGTCCCCACCCTGCTATATAATGTTCTGGCACAACTCTGTGTGACAGTGGATGGTTGCTATCGAAGCTCAAAATCCATGGAGTGTTAGTAGCCTTGTGATATACCATAGTTTCCAGGCCTCCATCTTCCCATCTGCTAATGAGCATGTTTGGTAATCGTTTGTCCATTTCCTCCTCCACTGTAAATTCTATGTCCAGGAAGATGGAATTCAATAGAGTATGAAAATCTTTGAGCGCATTTCTTTGAATGATGACAAATGTTTTATCTATGTATCAGCACCAAAATCTCAATGTATAACTTTGAAATGCCTGGTGCTCCGGTTCAAATAGGACTACCTCCACAATTATTCCTGATATTGGGGATCACATGGGCATCCCCTTTATTTGCTCATATACTTCTTTAAACCTAAAGAAGGCTTGTTGAGAGTACTGCAGTAGACTCATGATTTGTGTCCTTGTTAGGTTATTTTGGTCCATATTATCTTCTTCCTCCAATTTTCTATCACTTTATATGCTAGGTGGGGAGGAATGGATGTAAACAAGGACAGTACATCAAAGGAGACCATGAATTCATCAGGAGCCACGATTAAGCCTTGTAATTCTGTCAAGAATTGCATAGTTGATGTAACCGTGGTGTTTCAGCGTTGAGTCAGGAAGCTTAAGCATTGTGCCAGGCTCTCTAATCTCCTGAGACTTGCCATTATTAAGGCACGTCAGAGGATGTACTTCCTACATATAAGCTCAAGAAGTTCAACCTGCCTCAAGAGCTGCTGATGCAGGTCTACAGAGGAATCTCTGTCCTTTGGAGTCTGTCTTTTGCACGTCTGTCACTGTCTGGTTTGGTGCAGCTACCATGTAGGACAGGGACAGACTCCAAGAAGAGTCAGGACTGCAGAAAGAATAACTGCAGCTAACCTGCCCTCCGTGGAGGACCTGGGTATCAAGAGGGTCAAGAGAAGGGCGGAGAAGATATCAGCAGACCCCTTTCACCCCGGAGACAACTTGTTTGAACTTATTTTTTCTGCTACAGGGATTGAATACCAAAACTACCAGACATAAGAACAACTTTTCCCCCGTGCCATCATGCAAATGAATACTGGATTAATGCTATATGACGATGCTACAAGATAGATACAGCAGAAGCAGAGATTCTAATTAACCCAGAAGTTCTGTCTAATGTGTATACATACCTATTAATTTCAAACATTATAGCACTTCCCTCTATTGAATGAACATTTACAGTATAACTAACATTGTTATACATTATCTTACTGTTGTCATTGATGTTGCAAGTGTACTGAGAGCTGCTATATCGAAGTCAAAGTCTTTGCATGTCTAACCATGCTTGGCCAATAAAAAGTATCTATATCTGAAGGATTTTCTGAGAAGAGATAAAAAGAAAATGAAAAAAATGAAGTTCCTGAATCCTGGCATCAAGATTGTTAAAAGTTAAGAGAAGGAATATAATGTTTGTTTATTTGATCAAGGTTAAAATAGATATGTTGTCATTTCTGGTAACTCTTAATGGACTTTTGCTGACAGCAGGACTAAAATCACAATGAATTAGAGATTTCTTTATAGTTAAGAGATGGAACATGGGATGAAGACACCTTTTGTTGTATTAATAAAGAAGATGATAAGTTAGTGAAATTGTTTATACTTGTGATGAAGGGGGAAGTCATTTCTTTATGTATCTTTTTTCTTTATTTTTAAATGTTTTTTGTACTTTTTATATTTTTCTTTGGATTAATGTTTTATCTTTGTAACTGAACTTTAATAAAAATATTTTTAAAAAAGAAGCTATCAGACACTCAGTTTAAACCTTTTTGGAGGATTTTGACAAAGCTACTTTTGTAAAATTATTCTTTGACAGAAAGATTCTGCAGAACATTCTAATAAACTGATGTTCTCATTTACTCTAGTTATGAAACTTCCTAAGTGAGAATATAGACATTGTATGCATTCCTGCCTTCTTTGGCGTTCTAAAAAAACCCTTGTTTGCCTATTCCTGCTGGGTCTAGCAGAGAGACAGGCTTTGCAGTGGTGTCTAAGCCTCGGATCTGCTCTGGGCTTCTTGGTCTGTTTTGCTGAAGCTGACATTACACCTGGCCAACTGGTGGGTGGTTCAAAGGGTGGGCTGCAGCTGCAAATGTTCAAGAGAAGGGCGGAGAAGATATCTGCAAACCCCTCTCACCTTGGACATAAATTGTTTGGATCTCTCCCCTCTGGATGGTGATACACCAAAACAACCAGATGCAGGGACAGTTTTTTTCATGCTTGGCCAATGAAGTATCTGAATCTGAACCTTAAACCATACCAAGGGCAGGAGCATTCAGGCTCTTCAGGGTGGCATCTCAGGCTCAGGTCAGACCAAAGGAAAGACATGCTAAATGTATAATCCTCAAGATTTAGGTCGATGGTTCTGTTGCTTGTTTATGTCACAGCTTCTAGTATAGATGAACTGCCTGCGTTACATTAATTATCCTTTCAATTCCCTTTGACTGATTTCATGATATTGTAGTAGTAATCTTTATTTCTATCACACTGATTGTGTCTTTAGGAAAAGAAAAAGTCAGTCCTGGACGAGGCACCGATCACCATCCGGCAGCTCCAGACAGTGAATCTGTCATTGTGGCAATGGAACGAGTCTCTGTCCTCTTTGACCGGTAGGAGCAGAAGTCCCTGATCCTCTGGCTAGCAGAAATTAGTCCCAGCACAAAACAAATGCAATTTCCCATTCATAAGTAGATGAACAATACTGTGGCTATCTAAAGATTATTCTCTGAATTTTCAGTGATAATACTAGGAGCAGAATCTGAGGAAAGGACTGAGTCTAAACGGCCATTCTTACAGTCCTGTTGAAACTAGCAAAGCTAGAAAAAATCATCCCAAGAAAAATCCCTGGAGAAAGCAGAGCTCACCATTTCCATATTGCTTGCCAAGAAAAGCAGATGGCCTGAGCATTGTAAGAAGTGGAGCATTTCCCTTTTGAATTAGCTGATGGGCAGAGAACTAGAGGACTAGGCAACTCGTCAGCCCTCCGCAGCAGGGGTGGAGTCCCAGCAGCTTGTCCACTGTTGCTGGTCACAAGACGGTGTAGTGTCCCAGGTGTCCCCTCCAGAGCAGAGCCAGAATAGCAGGGCACTGGTGGGTTTTTCCCAGAATGAGCTTGCTTGCCCACCTGCCTCGGGGCATGGATGCTGCTCTTGTCTGTTACTTGGGGAAGCCCTGGCCAAGGGGAATGTGCAACTCTTCCCTTTAGCCTCGGTTCCCTTCCCATGATGAGGCCTTCCTTTGCAGCAGGGCTGCTTTCTCCCTGCCGTTCCCCGTCTCCACAGCACTCCTGCTGTGTTCCCTGGAGGTAACTGGGGTGACTCCCAGGACTGGAAGAGCCCAGAAGCAGCCAGACCCTCATCAGAATGGGATAATCTGGTAGCCTTCTGGACAACTCAGCTTGTAAAGACTTCAGAGGCAACTCCTTGTGGAGGGAGCACACTGAATATTTAGGTTAAGGAGAGTAAAGGTGTGCCAGATGCAGTTGATGGGCCTGCTTGAGGCCCTGCTCACTACCACTGAGAAAATGGCCAGGGAGGGAGCTCCGGAAACTGTGGTTAGCCAGAGAGAAATACTAGATGGCCCTGTTTCTATGGGTAAATCACAGAAAACATTGCCACACATATCCTGGACCCTGGAATTTCCTTCTTGGTCCTGTAACTCCAGGAGAGCCTCCATCCCTCAACTCCTGTTCTCCTCACTTTCTTTGCCTGGTTGCTATGAAAAGGAAATGTGGTAAGGAAAGAAGGAGCTATGCAAACCTTGGGGAGAGGCCCTGCGTTGTATTTCCACTTGCTTTGTTGTACTTGCTACTGCTACTTGCCATCCCCATGTAGGGGACCCATTTTTGGCACCTCCATAGGCCCCAGAGGAGGCTTGGGAAGGCCTGGATCCCCCAAATGAGGCTGGCACTGAGGACTGGTGATGGCTGTGCTCTCTTTGCAGGGTCAGAAAAGGGTTCCCTTTTGAAGCCAGAGTGGTAACTCGGATCCTCCCTCAATTTCTTGATGACTTTTTCCCCCCACAAGACATAATGAATAAAGTTATTGGAGAATTTTTATCAAACCAGCAACCCTATCCACAATTTATGGCGAAAGTACTATATAAGGTAAAGTTTTGCCTTCCATTCCTGGAGGATGGGGACCCCTCTTGCTAGCCGGTGGTCTTTCAGGGGGAGGAGCTGCCAGCTGTCTCAGTCCAAGTCCCTGCAGATATCATGGCCATCGCCACCACTGCCCTTCCTGAGCCTCGCTCACCTGGCTGGGGCAATCATCCTTCCCTCTTGATCTGTGTCTTCCGAAGGGCTTGGATGGAGAAGGGGCGACCATTGAAGCAGCTCTTCGACATTCCTCATTCTGCTTCTTTTGTGTCAGCCACCAGGGTGGGGGTGGGGATCAGGGCCCACTTACGGGGCCGCACTTGCTGCCCTGTCAAGGGCTGCTGCTGTAGCTTCCCCACATAGGGCAGGAGCCATTACGGCCCTTCCTGCCCAGTTTTTCCACACAGGTTGAAAATTACAGGGAGGCACCCGTTGCTCCACCCAGCGTCCCAGATGCTAGCCTTGGCACGACAGACGTTGGGCCAGGCAGGGTTCTTCCAAAGAGCAAATCCCCCTGGAAATAAGCCTCCCCTCCAAATCCCAGATCTTTCCAGTGGGACAATCTGATTAAGTCCCTCTCCCCAGTTTAGAATGGAGATGCTGCTTATTGCCCTCTCCAGTCTCGGCGGCATCAGTCCTGACCCTCTCTTTTGCATTAATGTGAGAAGGGAAAAATAAAAACACGGGAAGGCCTTGCCTTAACAGTGAGAGACCACCCGAAGCTCTTCTCCTGATGGCTTCTCCCCATGGAAAGGGCTCTCCTTAAGAGCAGAGGGAAGCCCCGTCCATTAGAGATAAGTTGTCCTATCACTGGATCTGATATTTTTAATTAGCACATGGTTCTTTCATAGCATTTTATTTTCACCAGTCTGGCTAGGTGTGTCCTTAATTGATTTTTTAAATTTCTACAGGTATTTCAAACCTTGCATACGTCGGGTCAGTCCTCAATGGTCCGTGACTGGGTAATGCTGTCACTTTCCAACTTTACTCAGAGGACACCCATTGCCATGGCAATGTGGAGTCTATCCTGTTTTTTTGTCAGCGCTTCCACTAGCCAGTGGATTTCAGGGATGTATCCTCTGGAAGTAATATTGATTTGCAGATCCTCCTTTAGAAGGGAAGAGTAGCCCTTTGCTTTCCAGGAATGCTGCAGTGGTGGGAGGGAGAGCAGGGAGTCTTGACTTTTGGAAAAGAAATGCTTCTGCTTGATATGGGCAGGTCAGCTTGCTAGTACCCAGAGAGCAGCCTGTTTCCTCAACTTTCTGGACTAGCTTGCTGTCCAGCCATTTGAAGCCCAATGGCTTAAGTTTAGTTCTGAATGCGTCATGTCTTTCTGCCTACCATCACTAGGGACTTGTGGACTGGCCTTCTTCCCTTTCTTCTCCCCTTTGGCAATACATAAAGAAAAATCCTTACCTTCTAGCACTGTTCCTCACCACTTCTTGTACCTCAGGAGGAAATAATGAGACCTAATCTCAAGCTTTTTCATGATAAGCATAATTTATTTATGTAGTAAATTTATAAGCTGCTGATCTCATGAAAAGTGACTCCAGGCGTTTACAATCAGTACAATCAATAATGCAGCCAAAGCACCAGTTACTGGAATCCAAGTCACATCATTAAAGACTGAGCGTGAGGCTTAAAGAAGATCACCACCAGCCCCAAAATGGTAGCCAGTTTCACATTACGTACTTTGGATGCAGGTTTTGAGGTGTTTCCCTGGTTTTTCCCTTCAAGTTCAAGCCCTGTCCTTCCCCAATCTGTTTTATTATTCAGTCATTGAGTTGCGTCCAACTCTTCATGGCCTGATGGACAGTCTTTCATTAGGGCTGTCAATCAGTAATAGTTTTGAATTTTTTTAAGCTCCTGCTTGTGTCATCAGGGAGGCTTTCTGGCCACATGTAATTGAGTTTCCCAGTAATTGAGATCTCCATGAGTCTTGCCTTCATGTTATGTGTCCTGATACTTCCATCTTACCAATTAAATCATCCCTATCAGTTAATGTCAAGCCAAGATGTCAACTTGTGTCTTGCTTCATTCTCTGAAGGAGAACATTGTCAGTAAAACAAATAAGGAAAGACCTGTCTAAAAGAGGTATGTCCCATCCACTACAATATGCCTTGAAAGTACTGAATTTGCTTTTGCAATGTATTGGCCATCTTTCCTTTGTTTGGAGTAGACAATAATTCTTTTGCTTTTATTAATCTTCCCATGCAGATTCTCTCTTAGCAAGGCTACGTTCATTTTCTTGGGTTTCTGAGCAGATGTTTACACTTATAGCATTCTCTGCAACTCCTCTTCCCTTTTTGCTTTTTCTCTTTTTGAATAACTGCTGTATTCTTATCATGGGAGTCATCTTACTGAGTCTCCATCATAGGGCTAAATAGTGTTTGTCTTTCTATGCTCAGAAGCTCGTGCTCTGTTGATTCCCACACTCTGAGCATTAACAGAGCAATTGAACACACCAGATTTTTAAAAGGGAACTGTCAACTTGTACTGCACTTTCTCTTGGATTCTTAAAATCACAGAAATTAAATTATTTGAGACCAACACTACCTTTTTCTTTTTTACTGGATAAGGCAAATCATTTCATTATCAAACAATTAACATATATACAGCCTGCAGAAATCACAATATCCCCTTGAAGAATAAGCTTATAATGACAGCTTTACTCCAATCTAATTATTCAAGAAGAAAGGAGAATGAATGAAAGAGCAGTTCTGACTCTAGCTTGGATAGTCCTTTGTTAAATGCTTGGATTGCAGAGCAAATATTCCAAATCTTGGCCCACTGGTGATGGAGTCTGGCGCATCAACATGGGACCTTGCGCAGAGTCATCCAACACAGGGACAGTTCAGTTATAAAGTCAACCTACAATCATAGCCTGGAGACAGAAGTAGCTATAATTTTGAGATAATATTTACTACTTAATTTGAATCCATTCAGTTAATCTTTAGAAAAATATTTCAGTATCCCAAAACATGAAGCATTCTGTAGTACTTTACAACCTAATTTCTCAGCAAAAGCCCCATTTAGGCATTCCCTTGAATGATGATCCCAGAGGGCTTAGGAAGGGAAACAGGAGTGTGGAAATAGCCTGTAGGAATAACATTTACTCCATAATATTTGCAGCTTTCATCTTGCCTGCTTATTTCAAAATGGATTGCTGATGAAGAGTATCATGATAGTTGATTTTTACAAAATGTTAAACTATCACACAAGGAAAATAATTGAATATTCACTTGAACATAGTAAACTGGCAGTGTTTTATGGCTTTGTGTATTTTTTTAAATTTTAGTTGCATGGAGGAATGATAGAGTTCATGCATTTTATATGAAGTTTCCTCACGTATATCTTTGGTATAACCTTGACCTTTTCTAAAGTCTCCCGCACATTATCAGCAGAATGGGAAAATCAGAACAAATAGACATTAATTTGTTCTGCTTGGTGGCCATCGATTTTTATAGGCATCAAATAGATGAAGAATTGGATCGCAGAGCCTTCCAGTCTATCTTTGAAGTGGTCTCATCCCTGGGAAACCCGTATCATCGTCTGCTGACTTGCTTACAGAATGTCCACAAGATCACAACTTGTTGAAACAGCGCAGAGACATTACGCAAAGAAGCACAGGGCTGACATTTGAATCTAATGCAGTGGAGAACACTTGAAATTCTGTACATTGTTTTTTAAATTTCCCAATCAAAATCATTAGCTATGTAATCCATATGGGAAATGGTTGCTGAATCAAGCAACGCAAAACATGGTTTTTGTGAGGAAAAACAGGATCAGGTAAGATATGGACAAGTGTTGAATGCAAAGCAAATTGTTCATTTTGGCTTAAATTGTTATATTGTTAATGCTGAACTTCGTAGATTCTGCCATCTGAGCTCACAGACATTTTACAAAGCCTTTAGTCTCATCTAGCTACTAGTATTCATTTGAAATCTGTAGATATTTCCTAATGTTGACAGAGAGAAAGAAAAGGGAAAAAGACTTTTAAACACACTGAAGATTTATATCTGTATATGTGTATTTATATATATGCATTCCAACATATTTTGATGTATAAGAGTGGGGAAATTAGGCATATAAAGCTATACTTCCTTTTTTACTCTAGATTTAAAGTTGAATCAATTTACTGGTTCAAAAAATAGCCAATGTAAATAGTTCTAAATCATGTATAGTATGTTAAGATACAGGAATGGTGTGAGACAGGGAAGCATTTATGATTAAAACCAATATTTGCCACGTATGTTGAACAGCTTGATATAGTTTCTTATTGTATGTTCTTTAGGTCTATTTTTTAATACACTTCAGTGTAACATTTTAAACTATTTCATCTTTTGTATGTTACTATTTGAAAAATTTAAATATATTGATTAGTATAAATTAGGAGAGAATTTTATGTAGGCGCTTTGTATCCACTTTGGATAAGCCATTGGGGGAAGGAACTGACACCTCACAAAAACCCTTGGAGGTGAACCTCTTAGGAAACGGAGCCATTCAATCCACCCATTTTTAGGTCATGCAGTTGGTTTGGACCAAAAAAACTGCAAACTTAACAGAGAACCAAACTGGTTACTTGTTACTTTAGGGTTGGCTGTAGAGGAGTTGATAAAGAGGCAAATATTACATTGTGGGAATCTTTTTCCAGGGCAAGAAACACTTTGGTTGGGGGGGACACAGTTTAGGATCTGTAAGTTGGAAGTGGGCAGACTGAGACACAAGCTGGCAAGAACTTTGCCCTTGTTCCTCCCTCCCTCCCTCTCTCACCCACACACACCTGCACTTCTGGGTCACGCCCTTATTTCCCCCTCCCAGGTCCTCTGCCTGCCAACCCTCTGGCTCCAAGGCCACCTTCCTCCCACTGAACCCCAGAGGATGGCCCTCCCTTTCCAGCTCCATAGGGTCCCTTTCAGGCCAGGAAGCTGGCAAGAGGCTGTGGGGAGAGGGCTAGGCAGGCTGGGCTGGGCTCTGAGCTGCTGCTCTGCTGTTGAGGCTGCCCAGGGCTGGAGGCAGCAGATCTTTTCCTATGTGGAACTGCTGGGTGCCACCTTGAGACCAAACAAGGTTGGGATGTTCAGTTTTGATTTTTAGCAGTGCTCCTATAATAGAATTTATTTCCACATTTGTTGCTAACAAAATTAATTTTATTAAACGGAATATGAACTGCATTGGTGTATATAATGTATGTAAAATATATGCAACTGCATTTGATGTATGCATACAAATGTATTTATTAAGCGGAGTTTAAACTACCTTCAGTTCATAGACAGCTGTTATTTTGTATATATGCATCATTTAATTAAAAACAATTGCTCCAAATACAGAACTCCTTTTCATTAGTCCAACATCAAAAAGTAGCAAAAAAAATACCCAGTAATTTTCTGTGCTCAGGTTTCCAATAAACCTGCTTCTAGATTTCCTGATTTTGTCTGAAAAAAAAAATGC
>JANHZU010002360.1:191982-202884 GCA_032468055.1 Acrochordus granulatus | reverse complement strand
TTGAGCCAGTAAAGAAAGTGAGAAGTTGCCTATTTTTTTCTTTTTCTTATTCACTCACCAACTCAGGGAGGGCTCTGTGTGTATGTCTATGTGTGAAAGAGAGCGAGAGAGAGAGAGAGAGAGGTGGGAACAAAGGGTTCTCCTTGACCAGTCCTGAAAAAAAAAGTTGAGAATTTGCTGTTTTGTTTTCTTTTTCTTATTTACATCCCAACTCAGGAGTGTGTGTGAGGGAGGGAGGGAGGGAAAGGGAAAGGGCTTCTCCCTGACCAGGCCTGAAAAAAGAAGTGAGAATTTGCCTATTTCTTTTCTTGTTTGCTTCCCAACTCAGGTGTGTTTGTGTGTTCGAGGTGGTGGAGTCACGTGAGCTGCAGTCTGATTTCAGCATGCCTAAAAGTAGATGTTCAGCAAGTGTGAAATTATAGTGTATGTTCAAGAATTTGGGGAGCAGAATTTCAGTAGCGATGGTGATATTTTGTTTTGTAAATTGTGTGAAGTTAAGGTATTGGCCCAAAAGTGTTTTAATATTCAACAACATTATGACACCGCAAAACACAAGAATTGTTAAGCAAGATTTACCTTCACTGAGAACAGGCAATGTCTCTTTTTTGAGAGCTTCTTCTTGAACTGCAGGTTCATCAAATACCCAGTCAGAATTTTGTATAGATCTCTGTACAGTGATATTCCCATAAGGAAATTAGGTAGTGGTAGTCTTAGGCTTTTTTTTGGAGAAGTACACCAGTCACTCAGTTCCAAATGAATCTGAGGAAAAATTACATCTCTGCCTGCTTGGAAGATTTGTTAGGAAAGATAAGATCTGCTATTGACAACAATACAATATAGGTTTGAATAGATAAAACAAGTGATGTAAATGGACGATATGTAGCCACTGTTATTATTGGCACTCTGAAATGTGACACGCCTGGTGAAGTATTTCTTCTAACATGTGAAACTCTACAAAAAGTGAACAGTTCCACTATTGCTATGCTCTTTGACGATTCTATGAAACTACTCTGGCTTGATTATGTAAAAAGGGGTAATACAGTGGAATCTCTGATTGCGAGCCTAATTCGTTCCAGTCTGAAGTGTTCTTAAACCAAGGCGAGGTTTCCCATAGGAAACAATGTAAAGTCAGATGATCCATTACACACCCCCAACAATATTCACAAAAAAATTTTTTTTCAATGGAATTTTATGTAAAAATGATTGTCCCTAATATCTAAAACAAGTAACAATACTTATTTAACACACAATATAAAGCAGAAATAGAACAAATTAACCAGGACTTAGGGATCCACTCTGAGGCAGATTCTAGCCATCGGCTGCTGCTCGGTTGGCTCTGTCTGGATGGCCCTGTTGGATCAGAAGGATCTGCTGCCACCACTCGAGGCAAAACAGTCTTTTCCCTTGGCAGCGCCTTTCCGGGGGTCTTTCCTGGATAGTGTGGAAATGTTTCTTGTCATAACCTGCCTCCGTGCTATAAGAGGGGAGAAGGAATGGCAGGAGTGGGACAGGCTGGATGGTGCCGGATGAGGAGGGTGTGTGAGTGAGAGAGAGAGTGAGTGACACAGAAGACAGAGGGTCAGTCTTCCGACGCTTTGAGAAGAGTCCCAGCTGGCATGAGGGAGACGAGAGGGAGGAGAGGAGGGGGAGGGGATTGCCTGGAAGGAGAATCTGAAGTCTCAGTCTCGTAAGTTCTTTCTCTTGAACGACTTTCACTTAATTTACGCATTTTACGCACCGAGAAAGAACCATTGGCTCCGTTGTGAGACTTCCCGCACAAGCTCATTGCACGGTGCTCGTTAACCAAATTAAATTTTATTAAAATTTTTTGCTCGTCTTGCGAAAATCTCATGAACTGAGGTGCTCACAATCCGAAGTTCCACTGTATCCTTCTCTTTGTAACAGATGCCACTCCATACATGACTAAAACAGCCAAAGAGCTTTAACTTCTTTATCCAAAAATGATTCATTTCACATGCCTTGCACACAGTTTATACAGAGTGACTGAAGAGATTCGAAGCAACTATCCTGATTCGAAGCAACTATCCTGATGCAATAAGATAATTTTGAATGGGAAAAAGTGTTCATTAAAGCTCCACTTTGAGAACTAAAGTTCAAAGAAAGTGCTCCTACTTTGGCTTTCCCTCCCCAACCTGTTGTGACACATTAGGGGACTTGGCTGGATGAGGCTATGTATTGTTTCACAAATTATGCTTCTTTGCAGTGGAGAGTTAAAGGATTTCATTATTGTGAATCTTCCTCCATAAAGATTGTGCAAGATTCCTTGTTTGAAACCTTGGCTGAAAACGTGGCATCCATAGGAAATGACTTGAGTGGTTTATCAAGAGCAATCACCTGTCTTGAAACTGTAGGAGTGGAACTTGGTGATGCACTGAACATTGTAAAAGGAACTGACAGTGATTTAAAGCAAGCAAAAAGTGAAAGTGGCTGAAAAAAATAGTGATAAATTGCAAAGAGTGCTGCAGTCTAATCTGGGTTATTCAATACTTTGCAAAATAAGTCAGATTCTAAATGGACTCAAAGCAAAATTTGAAGACTTAGAGTCAGAATTTTCTTCAGAGGAGTTAGCTTTTTTCAAATTTGTTCCTATAACCTCTTATGATGTCGAATGGAGTTTCTCCAGATACAAGAACATACTGGTGGCAACAAAAAGAGTTTGATAACCTCAAGATGCACATGGTCATCCAATGCAATTCCGCTGTTAATGAAAACTAATCCAGGGATGACCATTTTACTCGCAAAATGTTAGTTTGATTCTGCACTGGATGCAAAGAAAAATAAACCTTTTAAGTTATGTGTGTATATGTGTGTGTAAACACAGATTTTTAAAATTGGGTGCTAATTTTGGAAAAATTGTAAAGTCATTTTTTGCTTTAAAAGTCATATTTTGGTTTAATTGGTCATATTTAAAGGATTTTAAATTCATAAATGCTTCCATATTTCTAACATTTTTAGGTCAGAAATTCTCACCCTAGTCATAAGTATCTTTTTTGGGCCCATCATAACATTGAACGGTCACTAAGTAATTGGCCATTAAGTGAGGACTTTCTATTCTGGAAAGCAGCAAGAGGATAATGGCAGACATCTCTGGAAGTGGACAGTCTGGGTGGTACAGATGAACAAAAGCTATAGCACAGGGCTGTCTTAGAATGGAAGGATTGGAGAGAAAAGAGGAAAAAGCCCAAGTGAGCTTAAAAAAGACGGGAATTTATGTTGAATCTTGAAAGAAAAAGGGAGGCAAATGAGAGGAGAAAAGGCATGACTTTGCCATCAAAGTAAAAAGATGGAGAAAGTGAGACCACCAAAGGAAGATTCAGTTGTCGAGGTGAGAGATCAGTGCACAAATCTGAGATTTGATCTAAAGAACAAGTCAGAACCATGTTCTTTAGCAGCATATTCTTAAATTCTCTATTTTTCAGGTGGAGAAACAGGCTGAAAACAGAGCTTTTCTGTTATATTCCTTACTGACTAGGTTTCTTTTTCTTTTCTTCTCTTGCTAGGAGAAGACACCCTCAATGCTGCCTGCCCTTACTGCTGTTCCCCTGCCAAACTGTGAGCTCAAAGCTTCACCCCCTCACATCCAAAGCTCAGTTGAGAAGGAGGAAGTGCCATTGGTGACATCACCCATATCTACATTGGATGGTAAATATGGTTTGAGAGGGAAGGAAAGAGATCAGGATGGCTGGGCTGAACTGAGCTACTATTGTAAAAGAATATGGTGGGTTTAAAGACTACCTGGTGATTGTGGGTGCAAAACCTGGCTAAGTTTAAAATGCCACAATTCCTCAATTACAATACAATGCTATCCTCTTATTTCACTTTGCTTTTCTTGATTCCCAGGTTCTAACAATTCAGGGCTTTTGGGTAGTGAAACACAGCCAGAGTGGAGTGGGGGTAGCAGTATTCGAAATCAGGATCTGCAGCTCCCAAAACGCAGACCCACTGCAGGTAAATTTGAGGCCACACCTCTGTCATCACTTCTCAGTCATTTTTATTCTCTCTTGTTTCGATAGAGTAACATTAAAAGGGTGAGAGGAGTTTGCAGCTCCTGATGACATGAATATCAGCCTCCAGATAGCTGTGCCTCTGTTTACTTGAAAAATAATTTCTTTACAAACATAATTTCTTCTCCTGCGTGTGTACAGTGCACTTGGGAAGTCCTTTGGTAGTCATGTCCTCTTGTGTCCTTCAACCCTTCTGGGGAATTTGGTGTACCATATCTAGCAGTCTTGCTCACCCATAAACTATACTCGTATTTATAGTAATCTGATATTTTCAAATGCTGGATCGATATATTAAAAAGTCCAGGCTGAACGGAACTGTTACTATAAAAGAATATGGTGGCTTTAAAGCCTACCTGGTGATTGTGGTTAATTTGCAAAGTTAATTTGCAAAACGTGACCTGATAGTCTGAAGGGAGAAGCCACTTTTGTTCATATCTTAAAGAGGGGGGAAATTGAGGCTGGGAAAACCACTGTCTGAAGTCTCACAAATCAGTTCACATCAGTGATAAAACTTTGAGCCCAAGATCAGCTCAGCTCCAAGTCCACCTGTGGCTCCCTAACCTGCAGTCATAAAGAAGGGTCCTGCTCCATTCAGAGAAAGCACCTGCTTCTATTCTTTCTCCCCATTCCAGGGAAACGTTACCAGTGCTCAGGGGACGGCTGCCGGCTGGCCTGCCGCAGCATGAAGGAACTCTTTGACCACATGAGGGTTCACTATCGGCCCACAGAGTCCCTTGAGGGTAAGGCTGGCTTTTCAACCTTGTCTGTGGAGGTGAAGGTACTACAGATCAGGAGAAGAGGAAGACTAGAGAGACCATGAAAGATTACACTGCCTTGTTTCTTCTTTTTTGCATTTTCCAGCACAAGAAGATAGATAGTTGCCTTTAATTCTGTTATATCAATCTATCTGTGTATCTAAGCCAGAGGTGCAGAAGCCTACAGAGGTTCTTGCTGTGGGTTTTTTTTGCCCTTTCCTTTTCTGGCACAGCCTTTGAGAGCCAGAGAGGGTTCATCTGCTGGGAAGAATGGCAGAAGAAACATGATTGTTGTCTTGTTTGTTGTGGAGAAAATGGAAGCATCCTCCTTCTTGTTCTTCCTGCCAAAGAAGGTGAAGACTGCTGCGGAGGAAGGGAGGGTGTGCGTGGGAATTGTCTGCTGCATTTGTGCCCTTAAAACTTTGATGTGGGCCTGGAAAAGTTGTGTAAAATGGTGTAATCTCCTTTTCCTGGCACTGACTGTCCTGTTGTTCATTTCGTAACCCTGTGATTCTCTTAACTGAGAATGTTAAGGACTCGGGTGTCTGCATGGGAAGTCTGTGCTTTGTTGCTGAGTGAAGATCTTTATATAAACATGGCTGTGGCATCTTTTTACAATTTATTAATGATATAGTTTATGTTTGTTTTATAAAGAGCATGTATTAAAATTGCAATGTGAGCGGTGTTCTCTTTCCAAAAGTAGTCAATCACAAATTTCTTGGGGGCATTCAGGAGCCATGAAAGCTTTATTCTGTTGCATACCCTTCCATAGTCACATGCTTTAAATAATAAAAGATAAAATATATCTAAATAACCACTTTACTTATGAAGTCATTTGAGGAATGGACTTTAATGGACAAATCCATCATGTTTTTAAAAAACAGTCACTCTCTCGTGAAATTCCATTTTTGATGATGACCACACATGCATGCCCTCATTGCTCTTTTGGCAATTTTTTTCCAGAATGTTTTTAGACTTTTTAGTTTAGACTATACCTCTGAGATTTCCTGATTGCCTTCTGTTTAAGTATTAATTAAACCTGATCCTGTTTACTGTTGAAAATCAACCAAAGACAGCTAAGTGCTGCCATCGGCTGTGCCATCATATTTATCGGCTTGTGGAATCCTAGGTGTTCTCTGTACGAATGATGTTTCCTAGTTTGATAATGAAGCATCTGCAAAACATTTAATTATCCAACTAGGTAACATCATCAGTGCTAGAAGGGAATGGGATTTGGTCTCTGTTTATATACAAGTGCCTTGCCCTGTCAGTTGTTGGTGGGAGTGTTCCTGGTGGTTCCTTGATTAGGCTGTTGTTTAATGTTTGTCTAAATTGGTAGTTCCTTGATTGGGTTATTGTTTACTGCTTGATTATTGGTTTTATATTTATCTTGGTGTTAATCTCTGCTTATCTGGGTGTTGATTGCTGGTGAGTTTTGGTTGTTTCCTTTTTGGCTTTTTGATTGTCTCTTTTGAATGGCATGTAGTTGTTTATATGCTTATAAACAGAGAGGAAACCCCATTCCCTTCAAGCACTGAAGATGTTACCTAGTCATGTAATGAAACATCTGCAAGCAAACAACCAAGCTCAGAGAACACCAAGGACTCCACTGAGTACAGATACTCTCTTCTATTAAAACATTTACTAAAATAAAAATAATTAAAAATATAAAGCAACAGATACACTGATCTTGCTGGGTTTCTCTTAGGAAAGATATTCCGCTGTTCCACTCTGGGTTGCATGGAATCATTCCCCAACATGCAGGACCTGATGGTTCACATGAAGGTGCATTACAAGCCCAACCGCTACTTCAAGTAAGGCCCTGTTTGGCTGTTGGTTTTATCTTTGTTAAACCTGTATATGTATTTTAATGAATTTCTGGAAAAGGATGGAGCATGGTGTGCTAATGAAAATCAGGTCAAAATTAAATTGGTCTATATCTTCTTTTTCTCATGTGTTTGAATTCTCAATGAGATATAAAGCTTGGCAAATTGATCTGGGGCAATTCACCATCAAGAATCTCCATTACAGGAGTTTATAATGTCATAATATAATGATTATTAGGATAAATACCTACATGGCTCTGAGTGGAATTCAGAAGAATGAGAAGAATGTGATAGGTAGCAAGTCTGCTTGGGAACGCCAATTAAAAGTGTTTTCCAGCCATGGCAACTTTAAGATGTGTAGACTTCAACTCCCAGAATTCCCCAGCCAACCATGCTGGTTTGGGAATTCTGTGAGTTGAAGTCCACACATCTTGAAGTTGCCAAGGTTGGAAAATGCTGAAGTATAAGAACTTTTTTTCCTTACAACTTTCCCTCCTCAAATAGTCCCCTTCCATAAAGGCAAAAAGGTTGGTTCCCTTCTTACCCACCCACCCTAGTCTTTTATTCTTGAATCAAAGCAAACATCTTTCTATGAATATATGCAGATTAGAGGCTCACAAAGGTGGTTGAGCAAAGAGGGAACCTGCCTTGCAGGGCCTGTAGTGCTGCCCTCCTCAATTCTTTATCTAGGGGTTTAGAAATATTGGCAGTGAAACCCAGAGCCTATTTTGAACTGCAGATTGTAAGAACGTGTCCTGCTAGGCTTAAATCTTGTCACATTGTCCATCTCCTTTGCTTGGTTTTCTTCTACCTTCTGGGAGACATCTGGTATTGTGGTCTCTCCACAAGCACTTCCTGGGTCCAATCCAAGAATTCTTCATCTCCCCTGATTACCTGGAAGGTAGATAGGTTTGCCTCAAGCTGTTTCATTTTCTCTTCTAAGAGGGCAAACTCTCGCACTTGTAGTGTGTGTAGTCTTCTGGTCTCCAGGCAGAAATCTTAAAATCCAGGCAAGCTTGTATGGGAAAAGGCAGTGCTTCTGTTATTCCGGTCCTGAGCCATTTAGGTCCTTCATTTTATGCCATGTAGCCCTTTCAACTGGGAATCATATGCTCTCTATGACAAGAGTTTATAAGTCTGTCATAAAGTCATGTTTATTGGCTGTCATAAAGAGTTTATAAGTCTGTCATAAAGTCATGTTTATTTATGTAACATACTAAGCACTTGATTTACAAACCACAGTGGGTTTGCATCTTGGTTGAGGATTTGTGCAAATCCAGCCGATACTTGGCGAATAACTCAGAACTAGCTGAAGCATCCCCAAACTCTTCAGTGAATTTGAAAGTTTACCAATTATTTCAGGTATATTGCTCTTTGTTTCCAATAGCCTCAAAACGATAGAAACAGATTTAGTGACTATTCACAGTCTAGGATATTATGCGTAAGAGCTGCCTTAGGTTTCTGAGGCTATTATGCTTTCAGTGAAAAGATCTTTTCAAATCCCCTTTCTCCTCTCACTTAGGTTAAGACAGCACTGTTTCTGAGATGGAAGTGATCCATCAGTTCCCACAAAAATCTCTCTCCTGTTAATTTGATAGACCTTGTTAACCAGACATCTTGTCGTCTTAACAATAAGCAAACTTTCTGGCCCTTAGGGTGAAGGTGCAAGCCAATCTCTTCCAGAGAGTGAGGAATGCCATAGTTGACTAGCCTGTTGGAAACTCAGGGCTAAATGCTTTACTTAGCCTGTACTATTTTTATTCCATCCAGATGTGAGAACTGCATGTCCCGTTTCCGGACACACCGCTCCCTTTTCAAGCACCTGCACAGCTGTTCTGATGCCAACACCACCACCTCTTCCCCAGAGAAACCCATCTTTCTAGCCTCCAGCCTGGAAAAAGAGCCACCAGGGAAGCTGCTGGAGGAGCTTCCAAAACTCCAGAGTGTCATACAGCACTTCAAGAAAGAAACTCTTCTCCCTGACACGATGGACACCACTCTGGCCACTGACTCGCTGTCGGCTGGACTTTCTGGCCCCTTAGAATCTGTGCCATTGCCAACATCTCCTACATATCCTCTGTTGGAGCAACCCCTGTTTGGGTCACCCTCCCTGGCAAGGTTCTCTGGGCCACCACACCCTTCAGTTTCAGGGCCCTTCTTGCCCTATATGCACCCCACCTCCTATGCTTTACCTCAAACTGCAGTGCAGAATCGCCTCCGACCTTTCTTGCCAGCAGGCCAAGGCCTCCCCGTTTCCAATGCTGTGTGGAAGAAAAGCCAAGGTGTGCAGCTGTCATTCCATTTCCAATATATGTATGATTCTGCTATTCCTGCACTAAATTCAGTTTATATCTCGGGCAGATTTCAACTCCTTTCAGAGTTATGTGTTAATGTCCAGTATTTTACTATCTTATTTCAGGGGGTTGTGCAGATGATGCCACTGTTAAGTCTCAGCTGCTTCAGACCATATTCAAGTCACTAACTTAATCCTGGAGGAGTACAGGGTGCATGACTGAACCTTGTGGCACTTCACTTGGTATCTCTTGTCTGAGTAGAAACAATTGAAAGCAATTTTTGAGCATGGCTTTTACAAATCAGCTATGCATTTAATTGTCAAGCTATCCAACTAGCTTAGAGTATCATGGAATACGCTGTCAAAAGTATGGCTGAAGTTAAGATATATTACATCCCCAATATTCCCAATCTACTAAAGAGTATCATTTTTTACAAATTTGTCTTGTCTAACAGTCTCTACATTGTTTTAAGGGACTTCCAGATCAATCATTTATGATGTGCTCAAGAATCTTCCCAGATACCAGTGACTATAATTTCCTGATTTTTCTTCTCGCTTCAGTGATAGATACATTTGTCTTCCTCTGATCCTTTTGTGCTTTACCAGTTCTCTATGATTTCTCAAAGATAATAGATAGAAAATTTAACTAGACCATCAGCAAGTTCCTTCAGTAATCTTTTCACAAGTGTTGTTAGATATGCAATTGTTTGGAAGTCAGGAAATTGACCAGATGACAGGATTTTCTGCTTGTGCTTTCCAATGCAGGACACTCCTCCAACAGCCGCATTGTATGGGAACACACCCGAGGCCGTTATAAGTGCTTACAGTGCCCCTATTCCGCAGCCTCTCGGGAGGAGATGACCCAGCATATTGAAGACCACCGCAAAAACCTCTCTCCAACCAGTCGCTTGGATGGGGAAATGGGTGAGTGCCAGCAGCAACAGCCCTGTGAACCTTGGTAATGAAACTTTGGAAAGAGAAAAACTCATCTGAGTCCTCTGTTTCTTTCATATTCTGAAAGGACTAATTCTAGGCCTCATATTTTATTTCTATTAGTAGAACTGTTCTTCAATTTGATCTACACCAAGGTTAAAAATCTTTAAAATAATGCTAGAAATTGTCATATGTCAACTTTGAGACAGAAGTGTATCAGATGTTACAAATAAGTCTAATAATTACTTTAGTTTTTTCAGTGGTTTACATTCTGATGATGAGACCTTCCTGATACCTTCAAAATTAACTGAAATTATTTTAAATCAGTGAGGGATAGGAGAGGGGGATGTTACCTGACATTTTAACTGTCCTATCTTAATCCTGAAAGAAATACACCCTTCTCTGTGATTCAGAACTTTTCCCTCCTTTTTGGTTCTTTGTAATTTAGCTATATTAAAACTGATATTTTTTTCTCTTACTTTTTTTTCTCTTGCTCCAGACTTTGGTGTTGCCCTTCCCTCATTCCACCCGAAGTTGACATCAGAAGTGGAGAGTTCCCTATTTTCCCCACTGTGAGGCTGCCGCTGGGTTGATCAAGCTGACTTTATTATTTCCCCCATAAAAACACCTGCGTGGAGATATTTTTAATGTGTGCATTCCCCCCACAGGAGGCATCTGGGGACAATATGTCAAATTTAGGCCAGAATTCATCTGCATTCTAGATTATCCAGAATGAGCAAGAGCACTGATGCATTCGGCATACTCCTGTTTGTTTCTACTTAACTCCTTTTGGCAGGAAAAGCCAAAGTTCTTCAGCTCCCAGCCTGTTTTGTTGAGCATTGCATCTGAATCTAGTCCTTGGCTTATTCTTCAAATAACAAGCTAATAATATAAGCCATTATCCATTCTTAAATAGGTGAAGAATGTCAGGGATTCTGACTACACTGTCAATTTTTCCATTCCTCATAAGCCAGGTTTGGAAGACTTTAGTCTTATGATATGTGTATCAGTTCCCTTCCATCTCCTTCTTCCCTTTGCTTCCTTTCAATTCATAAAATGTATTGACAACT
>JANHZU010002360.1:138440-149585 GCA_032468055.1 Acrochordus granulatus | reverse complement strand
GTTAATCATGGTTACTTGTTTCAGATGTTAGGGACAATCATTTCTACCTCAAATTCCATTGAAAATGATTTTTTTGGAGGCGTGGAATGGTTTATCTGACTTTCCATTGTTTCCTATGGGAAACTATGTTTCTCTTTACGAGAATTTTGTGCTAAGAGCATTCTTCTGGAATGGATTAATCTCGTCTTGTGAGGCACCACTGTATATATTATTTTTTTGTTTTACTATATAGCGGAAGGAAAGAGGTTAATCTTGGGCACTAGATTCACAAATGCTTTGCTCCTGGAATGCAGGGGAAGAATGCAAATTGCTACTCTGACTTTAAAAAAATAATTTTCATCATGTCACATGCATCTCCAGAGACTTTATACAGTGAGTTTAGACTTATATCTCCAGTGACTGAAACTACAACCATACTGGTTTCTTGGCAATAAGAAAATGGTTTGTATTGCTTTCTTCTGAGGTTTTTTTTTCAAATGTTAAGGAAATACCTTCATTTAGCTCTCTTGTTTATTTATAGGCACAGTTCTTATAACAACCTATTTCTTAAAATAATCCACACCAACATTTACAGCAGGTGGTAACACCTATCTGCATTTGACTGATGTCAAAAAAGCTAAGCAGGGCAGCTCAGATTTATTAATTCTTGGATGGAAGACCACTAAAAAAATCTCAGGACACTAGCTAGACTGAGACAATGCCTCTCTCAAAAAACCCTCAACCCTCAGAAGGAAGCAATGGCAAACAACTCCTGTTTTGTTGCTTAGAAAATAACCTGGGTATGATCATAGTACATGAAAAAAAATATTCTACCAAATATTTATAAAGCTTATATTTTCCCAAATCAATTCACCAACATTATAAAGGATTCAACAGTATATGTGGAAGAGTTGGAGAAAATATGCAGCAACCATAAACAAATTATGAGCATTCCTTCAGAAAACAGGAAAGTATGAAAAAAACCTCAAGATTGTCTTACCTTAACTTTCTTTGGTATGGGTTTCAGAGTGAAGGAAAGGAAAATGCTGACAGGCTTTAGTATTTTAGTTTTATAGTTTTTTGACCTGGACTATCTCAAAAGAATGACATGAATGACAAGCTTTTTTTTTTTTTGGAGGAGAAACAGGTATTGTTTTTGCTCTTTTTTCAATGTACTGTATATAGTCTATTACATTATTTTTAAGTGACATCTTGTGAGTTCCACTCTCCAAACCAAATTTGGTGTACTTTAAAATATAAAAAAATAAAATTAATGATACACATTTAATAGAACTCCTTTTCCTATTGCATTAAAAAATTCAATTTAACAGCAATTTATGGAGATGTTAAGAGGACCTATACCCAAATCTTTGATCACTGGCACCTCTGGTTGTATACCTCTGGCTTGCTGTGATGTTTTCAGCTCTCATAGCCATGAAAATGGAAGTTGGAGGTTGTGTACAAAATAAGATTGCCATTTCTCCTTCTGAGGCTTAGCATATTGTTGATTTAGCTTGCTGAGTTTCAATAATATCTTAGTAAAATTCTTTGCTAGGAAAAAAGAGGTATTTGTAATTGCGTACTGTACTCTTTCAGAGCACTATATCTGCTGTCATGAGAAGACCAAATGCTTGATATGCAGCATTTGTAGAATCAGTAACTTGGCCTTCTGTTACAGCCTTCTCTGGTCCATGTTTGCCAGATGTGATAGGATTCCAATTCCTGAAATTCCCACTCAGCAGGCTGGCAGGAAGTCACAGGAACTGTAGTCCCAATTCATTTGGTAGGGAACCAGATTGAAGAAGGATTTAATGCTTGTTATTGAAAACTTTTGTATTGTTCTTTGTTCATTGTTCTTTGAGAGATTTTACTGAACCAAGTAAAAACTAATGACAACTAAATTGCTATTGTTGTTAGCTGAGGAATGGAAAGACTGAAATGGTTCTTAGACATGCATAACTGGAATAACCTTGAACAAAATTAACCTGCCACCAAGAACTATCATTTGAGGAAACACCATAGCATTTATTTGTCTGTTTGCTGATCAACATATGGTGCACCTTATCAGATTTCTCATCACACAGTGAATAGTCTCAAGTTGCATATCCACACTGTGCTTTCCTGCTTCTTTCTCATGGGAACCAGGCAATAATTTCAGGCTTGAAAAACTGCAGATGTAACAAGTATTAAGTTTTACAATATCTGTGGAAGTCCAGAAATTAAGAAAGAACAGTTCATCAGATGAGCTTTCTCTATGACAGCTGTTTCCCAGCAGGGCCCTCCAGGTATGCTAGTGAACAATTCCTATCACTTTCACATCTGGGTCACAGATGGGGGATAATTTTTTTATGTTGAAGATTTAGTGTGGGATCCATAACTCTGCATAATCAGAACACTTTACACACTTCCTTGCCAACCCTTTCATGATTGCATTTCTATGGTTTGACTGAGGACCTTCCTCTGTCATGGTTCCTCTCCTTTAGAACAGTGTTCCTCAGCCTTGGCTGACTAGGGAATGATTACAGTTGAAATCTTCACATCTAACAAGTAAAAAATGAGGTAAAGGTTTCCCCTGCCAGTCATGTGCCACTCTAGGAGGCAGTGCTCATCTCTCTTTCAAAGCTGAAGAGCCAGCACTGTCCAAAGATACTTCTGTGGTCATATGGCTTGCATGACTATATGCCGAGGTACATTGACATGTTACTTTTCCCATCGAAGGTGGTACTTATTTATCGACTTGCATTTTTAAATGCTTTCAAACTGCTAAGTTGGCAGGAGCTGGAACAAGTAATAGGAGCTCATCCCATTACACGATGCTTGGGTCTCAAACTCGGGCTGCCAACCTTCCAACTGACAAGCCCAACATCTAAACTGTTCAGCCACCTTGTTTCCCTCCCCACATGTTTAGGATTTCCTAAATCCACAATGCTGCCAGATTTGAAAAATACTGCTTTATAACACCTTGTCCCAGAAGTGATAATGGCCCTGGACTGATATCATTGTGATAAGTGGTAAAGAGATGACTTTTCTGGAGAGCCCATTGGGACCCAGATTGTAGGAAATGGTCTTTTGGGTGATTGGGTGGAAAGTGCTCAATTTTCTACCAAAATATCCGAAGGACTGTTTTCTGTCTGGCTAATAAATTGAGGTCAGAAATTTTCTTGGCATATCATGTTGGCATCTGTAGCACCCCGTTTCTAGAAGCTTTCTTTCTATAGTGCTGCTTGAAAACTTTTCACTTGCTCAAGGCTTTTAGTATTATGTATATTTGAAATGGATTAGGTATAATTTGTATTGGACTGTTATACAGGATAAGAAGGTACTAGGAAATCTAGAAAGTAGAAAATATACTTGGAAAAAGATAGTGGGAAATTATCTCCATATTTTTTTCAGAGGAAACACTATGGATGTACTTGTGTGATCACCAGGAACTGACCAATTTATTTAGATTTGATCTTATCCTAGATTTTAAATCTGTAGGCATTTGTAATTTTATTTCTTATTATCATCTTTTACATTTTAGGCAATCTTTTTGGCTAAAAAGAGTTAGTAAATGCTTCTCATAAATTAATCACTAAAATGTATGCCATTTTAAACTTTGTTCCCCTACTAAATTCACATAAAACCTTGAAAATTTGAAAGGTGTGCAACCATTCCCTTGTTCCTTTGCAGCAAATATACTCTTTGGCCAAAGTAATTCTTAAGTGGCAATGCATGTACTTGGTCTTTTTTGCATAATACATTCAAGAAGGCACTCTATATATTTTTCAGCAGTTCTTCATTTTACTCAAATAAATCCCTTAATAACTGAAAAAGGTGCTGTGTAGTATTTTGTCAAAGTGTTTTCTTTCCAGGAGGTGGCACCAGCATGTTGAGCAAGATTTTAAACAGCTTCCCATAAAGTATTATTACTACATACTAGTGTGCATTCCTCAGAAAAGAAATGAAAAACCGATGGTTTAATTTCAGTCACACTTCTCTATTGGAAGAATGATAACTATAGGAAGGCATCTGATCTCTTTGGAGGTGATACTGATCCAAGGATCCACTAAAGTGTAAGAGGAGATTTTTGGCAAGGTACCTCTGGGATGACACAATCCCTGGATCCCACTGATAGAAGCAATAGTCCAAGACCCATAATGGCCACAGTATGATACTGCCTTGTTGTAAATTGTAGGGCTGGGCTATAATGAAGAATTGAAAGGGGAAAGGTATTTCTAAGTACATGGGGAGGATATCCTCAGACCAACCTTCAACCTGTGAAACCAAGCATGTCTTTTCTTGGGATCATCTTGCAGGTCTGGAGGATAATTATGTGATCCAGGGAAACGACCTAGCTGCTTTAAGGAATTGCAAGCAGACACTAAATTCATACTCATACATGGTTTGGAGCATCTTCTTGCCTTTGAACCTGACACTTGGCTCTCTGACACTGCGTAATTCCTTCTAGGCATGGTAAGGTTACCAAAGTGCATAGCAAGGATATCCTGTCTCATTCCACTATGGTAATGGATCCCTTCCCCCCAATCCAGATCTCATGCAGCCAGAAATTCTATAATAGTTCTTACTTAATTCCATCCAAAAATTCTGAGACATGCCATCTTGGAATGTCTGAAGAGTGTGTACTTGATGAAGTCAGGTATAAATGACTTGTGTTTTTATTCAGAAATATTTAAAATGTTTTCACTGGAAGACATTGGATGCCTTGGAAAAATTCTGGATGTGCTCAATGGCTGCTAAAGTTTAAAATGCATAACTTTTTCTGTCTTATTAAAAGACTTAAGTAATTGGTAGAAAAAGCAGCTAGGAGTCTCTTGCTCTTTCCCTTTGCAAAAATAGTTTCACCACTGAAGCTTTTATTGGCTACAAAAGGATTATTGGTTGAAACGGTGTGCTTTTCCTTGCCAAGTCATGATCTGGATTGGGTCCCCAACTTTGCTTTTCCCAAAGCAAATAATTCTAAAAGTATTCAGTGAAAAGCTTAGTTACAAGGGTGACTTTGAAGAGCGGCTCTAACCAGATTAATCATCATCATCTTTATTGTCATTGCACCATGTACAATGAAATTAAAAATGCCCCCAGTCAGTGCATCACTCATACAGTTTCACAGAAACTATGAGATGCATAACAAACAAAACTAAAAATGCAAACCTCATAACTATACACACAACCACACACTCTATAGTCCCCACTACACATCAAACATGAAAATATGACAACATGTTATATAATGAATCTAAATATTGCACACTTATACTGAATATAGAAATGAGGGAAGCCATCATGCTATCTTACTCTTTCAGAACTCACGATTGCATCCCCTGGCACACTGAGAAAAGAAATTTTTGTGAAGGTTTGCCTCCTATGTATGAACCTTAGACAAGAAATTGTTTTTCAGCCTAACTACCTTAAAAATGGCTATTAAAATATTCCACAAACATATTCCAATATACTAGTGAGTCCCTGTTCCTTTATAGACTTTAGGAAGACCAGATAGCTGCACAGTCCTCAGATGGTGGTGGGGCAAAACATTTGACAGCTGGGAATATGTTTGTTATGCTCTTTCTGAATGGCCATGTAGACAACACTTGTGACCCCTCCAAAACACCATTTTCATCTTGGATTTGAATAGCTTCAAATGTTTAATCTATTTTACCGTTTAATCTATTTTTCATGGTTGGATTTGCATCTTTAAAGAGAGATTGTAAAATTATTTATGTTGGAAAGTAACTTAACACCATACTTGAGTGAAAAAGTAGAAAAATTACAGAAGTTTGCAAACTGAGATCTGTCACCAAAATCTCAATCCCAAATCAACATTTATGTGTCATTCAAAGTGTTTTATACTATATTATCTTGCTATAAAGTTAAAAAAATAATTTGCAAAATAAAGATCACAAAATCCTTCTGTTTCTTCTAGTGCTTACCTGTTCAAGCTTGAAAATATGTTGATTGAAGTAATACTGTAACTGCTCATTTGCATAGTTTATGCAGAACTGTTCAAAACTGTTTGTTTTGAAGTCTTCAAAACCAAAGATATCAAGTACCCCAATGGACAAGCACTATGTATGGGAAGGGATGGGAACAGAATCAAGAGAGTGGCAAGCTCTGGATATATTCATGTGCTCAAAATTGAATATAAATGACCTTTACCTTCTAGAAAGGGGAAACGTCCTTTCCCAAATCAGACCCTCCCTCTCGATTTAAAAGACTAGCCTGGTGACAGACAGTTCTATAACCCAGAAGAAGAACCATTTATTTTGTGAAAACCTACTGTAACAGACTCTTCCATATCCTTTTTGTTGAGAAGTGCATGGTTAATTCGCAGAACTATCCAGTCAAAGAGAGCACTGTATAGAGACTTAGCCATAGAATCACGAGCTGTGATGGCCTACAAATTAAAGCACAAAAAAAGCTTGACAGCGCTTTGCTTTTCTCCTTTATTGTTCTTGAGCCTTTTTGAGGAACATGAAAAACTGAAAAAATGATTAAGTACTGCTAGCATTTTACTCATCCATCTCCAAGAAATTTTCATATAATTTATATTCTCCTTTTTATTCCCCCTGATCCCACTGCCTCTCATAATTGCAAGAAATTTCCCATCTTTTAGGTTTAAGCCAGAAAGAAATCAAGATTCCAGAGAACATATAGTTAGTGGGGAGACCAATTATTTAAAAAAAATCTGCTACTTAAGCTTGTTGGAAATTGCTATTTTGATGCTGCAATATAGATTTGTTTTTTTTGGTGCTACTGAATTGTAATAGTTTACTGCTTCTTAGGATATCTAAGGTATCTCTCAGAAATATCACAAGATATCCTATAAACATTATAAATGAAAAAATGAAGTTACCCTTGCAATGATTTCCCTTTTTTTACTCTTCTTAATATCCCCAACCTGCCATTAGGAACTCACCTCATTGAGGCTATATGGAAGAATCAATTTATCATTCACTGTCACTGTTTTTCTTTTTGTCAATACTTCCACTAAGATTTCACGTTTCACCTGGGAGAAGAAGAGGTGAAATCAATAGCCTGACTTGCAAATCCAGGACAGAAATGATGTACAATTATTCCTTTTCCTCTGAAAATCAAAATTCCTGTAAGACCTGTAAGTCCTAAAAAGTTGCTGCAGAAAATGGGGAATCCTCCTCATTGGTTTTAATACCAAATTTGAAGCAAGGTAGTGCAGATGACAAAACATAAAGATGTTCTGGCAGTTTAGAAAGGGAGATTTAACCAGCAACACAACAACTTTCGTGTTACAAAACATCTCACTTATAACTGTATAACATCTCATTCATAATTTTACACTAGCATAGCATTTTCTGGCTTACTTGCATGCAATTATTTACAGGCATTTTCCTATTGTTTTCCACTTAATAATAGCCTTGATTCACATACTTGGTCTTCAATCTACCCTGAAATACGACTGGATTGGGACACGACTACTTAAAAGACTGCCTTTCCTTGTACTGTATATTAATGTTCACATTGCACTCAGTCTTGCTCCAAATGTATTCACAGATCTGTAGATTCCATATATAGTATATATTAGAATCAGGGTTCAGTACTGGCAACCATTTCATGAAATATCCTCTCCAAGGAGTACTATCTAGGCCCAGCACTATATGCCTTCAGACTTTTCCAGAAGACAGGAAAGTTAAAGGTGATTTTTCACTTTTTTCTTCTCTCCTGCTCATTTATTTAGCTTAATTGTTACTTTTGCAGATGTTTTGCATTTGATTTTTAACTTTTAAAGCATAAGTTACTTCAGGTTATTAATAAAGAAATAGAATATATATTTTATTTTTTCACTATATTCCTAAGCACTTTTTTAGTGCTATTTAAGAGGGGTAAAATTAAAGATCTTCCTTCGCACTCAATGATCAGGTGTGTCTTCTCTGCACAATAATACTAGCATAAAATAGAAAGATGTGAGATACCTTCAGAAGCTGTGAGAGAATGTCTAACACTTCGGGGGGTCCTACTTCCAGCCCCTCATCACGACCTGCTGCCTTCTTTTTATAAGTAACATTTCCCAGGTAGAGAATAGCAGAAAGCACTGAAAAAATTCTGCAGAAGTGAAAAATAGGATAGCTTATCTTTCAGATGAATGGGTTTCCTGAGTTTCATATACACTTGTCCATTAGAGTGGGCAAATGTGGTAAGAGTGTACATATATGCATGAGTTAATACCTATGTGATTTTAACATAATTTTCTCTCTTTTGGTTAGTTTCACAAAGCTTTTTTCAGAAATTAATGGGAAATGACATCATATGTGGTGGATCCTTCTGTACATGGCTAAAAATTGCTAGGAGATAGCTAAAATATATCTTACTGTTTCTTTGTTGCTGGAAGAAAACCAACCATTTCCATGGCTTGCTTTAACCGTTCAAAATCATGCTGGAGATCTTCTCCATCTTCGATTTTCAAGTTATGCTGTGAATAAATTCAAACTTGCAAGTGTAAGTAGACATATCTACTACTAATAAAATATAGCACAATTGTCCTTCAATAATTCCTTCTGTAGCAATTCTATTTGATTGCAGCTGCAGAAATAGAGAAGGGGAACAGATTTCCAGCTGCAAGACCACATAATGGTACTTTCAATCATTTCAGTCTCTAAACCAAATTTAAATGGAATAGAACAATCAATTTCCTACCAAAGCTACTTGAAACTAAGAAGATATTCCACTCCTATACCCATTTTAGAAACTTTCTCAAGAGCAAAAAAGTATCTTAGATGGCAAAAGAGAGCACCGAAACAACTCTTCTTTCATTACAAATCACTCATTACAACATAAGGAACCCCCCCACCCTTAAATCAGCTATAGGCTAATACAGTTCAATATTTTATGTCACACAGTGTCCAAGCAAATGCTTTTTGTGAGCTCACAAGCTTCAGTTGATTCTTTTCCACTATTGCTTCCTAGGAGCTAGTATTAAGGTATGCTACTTGTGATTCAGGAGTATAGCAAACAACTTTCAACATCACTAACCACTAGTAACCTGATTCTACTTGAATTTGTCCAGTCTCTTGTTAAAGCCATCCAAATTTGCTGCTGTTGTCGTTATAAGAAGTGAATGCCATAGTGTAATTGTGTCCTGTCTGAGAAAGCATTTCCTCTTTCTGGTCCTCAATTTCTGCATTTAATTGCAGCAGATGACCTTAGGTTCTAACGTTGTGGGAAAGAGAGAAAGTTTTCTCTGTTCAGATTGTTTATGCTATGCATCATCACACATATATCTATAATGGTGCTTAAAAGTTTGTGAACCCTTTTGAATTGTCAATGTTTTGATATGATAAGTCCTAGAAGTAGATAAAGCCCAATCAAACAAATGAGTCAAAAACATTATACCTGTTCATTTATTCTATAAAATCAGTCAACTGTGGTCTTCCTATAGATTTGTAAAATGATATTATTACATTAACTGTTCTACTTTCAATTCCCTTCCTAATAATTTCAAACAAATTGCCAATTTATCACAGTACATTTTACAAAATGCAAATCAAATCTCCCTGGCTGGCTAAGCAAGATGGACTATGAGAAGAAACTCAGAGAGGCACAAACAGGCTCAATGCAGCAAAATTCATTTAGTACAGATGGTTGTTGGTTTATGTCCATTTGTTCAGTGACCATTCAAAGTTATGGCAGCACTGAAAAAACTGCCCAAAATTTCAGCCATTGTAGCATTTCTGCAGTCATATGATTGGTGCTTAGAAATTTGGCTTATGGTTATGACATGGCATGGAGCCATTGTCACATGATCTCCATTTGTGACTTTTCCTCCTGGTTTCCCACAAGCAGAGTCAATGGAGAAGCCAGCAAGGAAGGTCAGATGTCACTCCATCTGCAGTAACCTAGCCTGACCTCCTAAGCCATACCCTGATACATGTGGTCTGTTCTGGGCCTCCCAAGCCCTCCTCCAGCCTCCCATGGCACCCCCATGCTCCTTACTTGGGACTCCTGCTATCACACATGCCATCTTGAGGTTATAATTACAACTGGAACTGCCAGGATTGCTGTCGTTAAGCGATGCAGTCATGTGACATCACGCTTTACAACTCCATTGCTTAGTGACAACAATCCCAATCCCAACTGCCATCATAACCCAAGCACTGCCTGTACACAAAATTAGAAATCTCCCAAATTTTGGCTCACTTTTCTATGCAAATCAATAAAATTAATTTCAGGAAAATTTAATACATTCTTCTGCTGGCTAAAAATTTAATTTCTTAACATGTGACTATAAGAAAACCATGATTATTTTTTAAAAGGAGGCTTAAAATAGTTAAGGGATGTTTAGCTAGCTGACACATCTATGACATTTTACATACAAGAAGACATGCAATTTCTGGTTTAAGCAAGATCTTTGGAATATTTCACAGAGGAACAAAGGATGCCTGTTTAGGGTTCTTTTTGCCTCCTGAGAGTGACAAACAGAGCAGAGGTTTGCATCTGTCAGCCAAACTCAGGACAAGAAAGCCTTTGTATACCTGGTTGAGGTAGAAATAGTCTTTAGGCTGCTTGAGGTGGAATTCCTTACGCTCTTCTTCACTGGCGCCAAGCAGCAAATAGTAAAATACATGGTAGTTCCTACAGAAACAAACACACCAGCCTTCCATTAACAGCACTTTGATCTGATTCCCAATCCTACTATTCTTACTTGGGCATCTTCAAAAAAATTACTAAGAACACCTAAAATTAATATCAGAAACATTTGAAATCTTTAAGGATCCTTTAACAGAAACAACTACCCAATTTTAATAACAGCATTTGAGATCTTGCTTTCTGAAGCACATTCAGGTTTGGGTAGCAATAAATGCATAAGAGGTGCAGTGGCGCAGTGGATTAATGCCGCCAGTTATGTCAACCAGATGGCTGGCATGCTGGCAGGTTGATTTCCAAGCTCCGCATGATGGGGTGAGCGCCCGTCACTTGCCTCAGCTTCTGCCCACCCGGCAGTTTGAAAGCACGTAAAAACTGGCGAGTAGATAAATCGGGTATCACTTCGGTGGGAGCTGGCCAGCTTCGGCGGGATGGGCGAGGCCAGCGGCGAGGAGTTGAGCGGCGAGTTGAAGGTGGCCCACCCTCCTGCCGGGGGCGGAGCAGAAACTGCGGAGATGCCTGGGTGCAACATCGCTGGCCAGCGGGTGTGGTGGT
>JANHZU010002360.1:55317-67726 GCA_032468055.1 Acrochordus granulatus | reverse complement strand
TGAGGGACATACAAGAGACAAACAAGCACAGATGAGAGATAAGCTTTATGCTTTGGGATTAAATATTTACATTATTTTTGAGTTAACTTGTCAGTGATGGATTTGCTGGGAGGAAAAAAGGACTTGGCTTGTGGGAAATAAGCAGTCATTATTGTTTTTCCAGAGCTCCATTCTTTTTTGTAACAGTCACTGTGAAAATTTATATGCTATACCACTTGATCCCCTATCCTTTCAAAATAATGTCCTTATTAGAAAGTGTTGTGTGGGATAAGGATGATATTAAGTCTCCTGCAACTGTACTAGTTGATCCTAATTTCCCCAAATCAGTTGGGCTCATGCCCTGACACTTCTCATCCTACCTTGTTGCTTTTTATGCTTAGATCAAGCATTATCATATAATCTCTCTCTCTCCCTCTCTTCTCTAACTTCTTCCCTCAGATTTACCTTTTTGTTCTGGATTAACTCCCTTTACATTTCCATCCATAATTTCCACAGTCTAAACTCTTGTATTTGATCCTACTCCAGTTTATTGGCAGTATCTCTTCTCTCCTATAGTAATCTTTCCTACTGATAGGTGCTGTGTTACTGGGATTTCTTCAGGACTGGGATTTCTTTTCAAGTTCTGGAGATTTATGATACAATTAAAAAAGCTAAAAATATCTTTGTAACACTGAAATACATAATAAAGAAAAATATGTTTCCATAGAATACTTAATGTTGCAAGGAAAACCAGACAATCAGATACAAATGCCAATATGTTCTGCATGGTTATGACAATACTTATTTCACAAAGAAACAGTAACTCAGTCTGCAGGGCCAGGCCCCAGTGGCAGCTCAGCAAATTCAAAGTGCATTGTGAAATATATGTGTCAACAAACAAACATCCAACATATACATATATACATTTGCACATACATAATGCAGCATTTTTGAGTGCAAATCACAGTTAAACCAATTGCTGTCAATAACGTTTGTCTGAACCAAGCATTTTTGAGGTTATTACACATCAAAATATTGTTAAGCATAAAGCTACAAAAGAATTTTTAAAAAAATAATGAAAAATACTTGCCCAAAATAAATTAAATGTGGTAGTCTTGCCAGTAGTAATGCATAACTGACCTCTCATAAGAGGTATATGGAAAGATAATGATGACCCACAATTTCATATTGGTGCGTAGAATCATCCTTATTTGCACCCTCCCTGGATTTTTAATATGTAAATATAGTAGATGGAGGTACCATCCTACTGTTATATTCAATCAGCTATTTAAGCTCCTCAAATCAAAAGCTGGCCTTGCCAAAATTTTACAAACCAACCTTTAAATTTCAGTCTTCCATTCATAACTTTTATCTGCTACTTGCACTGATTAATGATTCCCCAGTTTCAACCAACTCTATCTCTTTGAGCGTCCATACAACTGCATTTACCCAAAACAATAAAAGCACTTCAAGTCAGCAGATTAAGCCTTCCAGGGGAAAAAATCAATTGATAGAATACTATTTAGTTACAAGTCTCTTCTGGAATAGGAGAGACTTTAAAAGAACAGGGATGTAGAATAAAAGGGAGATAATGGATCTCTAACTTGATTGAATCACTTTCATAAGAAATAGAATTTTTGAGCAGCAAATTCTGTTTGTTAACAAGCCTCCTTTGTGAACAGTCAGACACATGAAGTGGAGATCCAGATAACCCAGAAATAACAAAAATAATAGATGTCTTTGAATACTGAAAAGAGAAGGGAAACATGTACATCTAGAAAAATTTCACAATTCCACAGAAACTGATTATCTTCTGATATCAAAAAACCAGCTTGTTAAATTCTATTTTTGTATTTAGAAAACAAAGTTAAAAAGTCCCCTTTTTCAAAAAGGTCCTTCGAGGAAGAAAATGTTAATGATCAAAAAAGTCAAAATAAATATTATATGTATCACACAAAACTTTTATGTGTAGTTAATATGCACATTTCACAAGGCATACTTCTCCTATTACTTTTCGGAGAAAGAAGAGAAACCTCCTATTCCCAAAACTCAACAAGTGAGGCACTGATTTCACAGGCAAAAGACAAAATGATTAAAATGTCAGAAGAGCCAAATTATGTTCAGGTTCCCTGCCCAGTAATTTGAAAATTATCAAAACTTCTAATTTACCTATTATAGCAGCTCTGCCAGTTACTATAGCCAATTTATATTTGAGACTGCTGGGAATATAAATGTTTTAAAAAATATTAACTGCCCATTTCTGCATCAAAAATACTTTCTTCTCTTTTTAAAAATGATGAATAATTCAGTCTCTCCCACCTGCTCTGTGGAGAGATACATGTCACAAAACAAATATAATTTAAAATGAGTTTTCCTCCCTTACTGGAAAAATAAAATCTGTACTTCAAATAGGGCTTCTGAATATTGGAGAAATGTTGTTATCACTTTCTATAAATATTTTCATGTGGGAGAAAAGGTATCTAGGAGATTAACATAAAGGAGGCTATTTTCAATGCAGCTACCAGAATGAGGCAACGTGCAGTTGGAAGGAAGGCCTTCTTGTTTGAGTAATAGGAATTTGGTAGCCAAAATCATCCAATAGGATGAATTTTGTATTTCTTGATAGCATCCTATCACATTATAGCTATTTGTAATTTACAGAGACTTCTCCTACTTGAATATTTTGTGTGAAACCTCTCAGGATACTGGTTTTATTACACTTGAGAAAAGCAAACATAATACCCTTTATTTGCACAATTCCCCTTTCTGCAGTAGGATATCATTTTGAGATTCCCTTTTTGCTCAGTCAAATTATTGGTCCATCAAGCCCATTATATATTCTGATTTTCAGCATCCGCTCGAATTATACAGAATCTTTCCTCAAATGAATTTTCATGCTTGGGAAATGTAGAACTACAAAAGTCTGACCATTTGTCCAACCAAACCAGTACTGTCTACGTCTAACTTGGAAAAGCTCTCCAGGATCACAGTCAGAATTTTTTTCCCCAGCCCAGATACCCAAGAACCTTTAAAGAAGAGGACTAAAGATGCCAGAGACTGAACCTGTGTCCATCTGCATGCAAAACATTTGTTCTTGCACTGAACTAAGTTGTTTTTCCCCCTGGGCTTCCTTAAAGCAAGATACAGACTAATTCCAAGTCCATCAGGAGGAATTTTTCCATTTGCCAGGTACAACTCAGATGCTGAGTAACAACACTAGAAGGAAGACTTGACAGGTATAATCTGCTCTCTGATATCTTGCCACCTGGGCAAATAATGCATTTCAAGCTACAGATTTCTTTGGGGAAGAAAATGTTAATAGTAGCACTCCCTTACAATGGGGAGTGAAATCATAGGTTGCTGGCAGCAAGATTTGGGTGGCCTTTTGTGGTCCCCATCTGGCCCTGCCAGAATGTAACAATCATAGGGCCTTCCCCTCACTACGTCCCGAGAGGCAAAAAGGTGATATTTCCTTCCATGTCAAGACATGATTGAGCATCAGTCAGGCTCTTTCTCCTTGCTAACTCAACTGGATCTGCTATGGAACCACTATTGGTCTGTGAAAGTATTCTTTGGTTGTCAAAGTTCAGTGTGCCCTTTTGTTTGATCAGGGCATTTCTATGGGGGCTGCCCAATTTCTCTGTTGGAGAAGGCAATGGCTCATTTGCAGACTCTGAATCATCAGTTGTCCCCAAGGTCTTAGATTCACTATTATCCTCTTCCAGAGGGCTCTCAATCTCTTGTTCAATATCTGATTCTTCCCCATCTTCCTCCTCCAAAGTAAGCTGGAACTTGAATTTGTCTGGGACACCTCCACTTTTCTCTAAGCCTGATGCATCTGGAGGAGATGAAGGACTATGTGGAATCATGCTCTGATACCATTCTCGGTTGTCTTCTAAAGTATCCAGAATTTCCTGGGCATCAGGATGAACTAAATCAGCCCAGGTTTCCCAAAGCGGATGGGCAATATAATCAATGAATCCCACCTGGCAAGAGGAAAACAACACAGAATGTCATATATGCTAGAGCAAACATT
Organism: Acrochordus granulatus; assembly: GCA_032468055.1. Lineage (NCBI taxonomy): Eukaryota > Metazoa > Chordata > Lepidosauria > Squamata > Acrochordidae > Acrochordus > Acrochordus granulatus. The sequence goes on along the minus strand of JANHZU010002360.1, from coordinate 63,711 downwards.
TTAATAAGTCTGTATCTACTTCCCCCTCCAGTTCCAATTCTGCATTTGCAAAAAAGATAGGTGTACTGGCAAAAGATCCCTGACTCAAAATACACCTGACTCCCTCTACCTTCAATTCAAGGATGTCTTTAAAATTATTGTTGGCTCTGCTAATCCCCAAAACATTTAAGTTCATTTGTGCTTAGATTTGTATTCTAAATAGTTTTTTTTCAAAGACCCTACCCACATTTACCCATCCTCTATCTATAGGCCTGGTTTTTTTTAGCAGAGTCACCTGAGACTTTTCTATGGAAGCATTGTGTTTGTCACACATTGGGCTAATCTCCATGCCCTTCTCCCGCTCCCGATCTCCTTGGTGGAAGAATTCTATCATGATGCGGTCTGTCCACTGGCGATAGATCTCTAGTGGCTTTGTGGGGTTGCTAAGATCTGCACAGTGTACAATATTCTGCAAGACCTGTGGAGGAGAACAATTGCATGACGTTTATTTATTTATACATCTCATTAATTTCTCTGCCTCTCCTATTTTCCATTGCTTTTCTTAGCACCGAACTCAGACAAATCTGTTTAAAGAATATATCTTGATTCACATTTTCCTTACACAGTCTAATAATACTCTTTGAACTTAATAACAATCAACTAAACAAAAGAAATCCAATAGAAATATCTTTGACATTCATGGTTTTAATAACTAACAATAAAATCTTGAGCTCAGCTTTTAACTTTAACTGTGAATTGAGCTTGGAGTTCACACCTGTTTGAAATTTGCTCTTCTTATTGGAAAATACCATGATGCTGGGAAAGATTGAAGACAAAAGGAGAAGGGGACAGCAGAGGATGAGATAGTCAGATAGCATCACTGATGCAATGAACATGAATCTGAGCAAACTCTGGGAGACAGCAGAGGACAGGGAGACCTGGCATGCTGCAGTCCATGGAGTTGCAAAGCATCGGACATGACTTAGCGATTGAACAACAATCTTAGTGCCTTACCTGAATGCGGTCTGAATAGTTATCCAAAAGCAGGACCCCCAAGCTGGTCACCTTCTTGGTCTCTACCATTGTCTTCAGATCAGCCAGAAGATTCATATGTTTTGACATATCTGTTGCCAGGACCTGTTTATAAACCGCCGACCATAAAAGAAAAAAAAATTCTCTGTCACTCCCTCCTTTCAAGAACATTGGAAAGAAGAGACTAGAGATGCTTGAGAAACAAAGTTTCCAGACAAAGTTCAGATAAAGTTACACATAATATTTTTCAGAAAAAAAGGCTTTGTTATGTCTGCAGGCATACATACATGCATTCATATATGCCAACTCTAGTAAAGCAGTGTTACACAGAGTAAAGAAAAGTTATAAGAAATAGGAAGAAGCCCAAGAAATCAAAAAATTAAGATGAGAACAAGAAACCATGCTAAAACTTACATCCTTACTCTACCTTCCATACTTTTCTGTTCTTACATATTTTCTTTACTTCTACCTCATCCACATATTTGCTTTGCTTTATTCTTTAAACTTTTCATTGCTCTTTTTGTGTTTTCATCAATTGCATTTAACCATGATTTTCTCAGTCTTATCCTTCTATTCAACCCAATCACTCTTCCTTCATGTATTTATTTGGTGATTTTGATCCTCATTTGTTCCCTCTCTATGACCAAATTACCTCAAACTACTTTTTTCATTACTGTCACTCATTTTTGTATTTAATCCACATTCTGTTAGCATACATTAATTCTTAACCTATTACTTTGTGTTTTATAGCACGCATATTTTAACCTTAACCCATTCCCACTGCATGAAACTTATATTTCTTCTGACAAATCCAATTTGCAATTATTTACTCCATATTTCCTGTCAAAGTCAACTAATGTTCTTTGACACATTAATTTTTGGATCCATATTCTTTGTTGCATCATACAGTCTCTTTAACATTCACTGCAAATCATTCAAATTCTTAGCCAACAAGAGTTAACATCATCCTCATATAGAAATACACGTATAATCACACAAACAATATTGCTCTAACATCTAGCATTCTTTAAACAGTTATCAATAAATACACAATCAAGGAGATGGTACACATCCTAAACTAATTCTCTACTCAGTGTTGAGTCATTTGCTAAGAATGGCATATATTCTCTTATATGCTTTACTTTCAAGTTACAGATAGTCCTTGGGTTAATGACCACTTGTTCAGGGACTCTTCAAAGTTATTATGATACTGCATGAGTGGTATTTATGATCAGTCTTCGAAATTCCAGTTGTTGCAGCACCCCTGTGATCACATGACTGTAATCTGGGCCCTTGGCAACTAGCTTGCATTTACAATGGTTGCAGTATCTTGCGGTCATGTAATCACCATTTGCAACCTTCCCTGCCAGATTCCAACAAGCAAAGTCAATAGGAATTCCCAAGTCACTCTGGTAAGTTGCCTCTGCCGCTTCTTCTCCCAAGGAGCCTGCTATGGAGATCCTAAAGATTTCATACTCTATAGCACTTCTTACCCACAGCATCCCAATACCTGTACTCTGTAGTGCATGCCCACCTGTCCAGCTGTGTTCATGTTACAGCAACCCCTAGCTGCACTCAGGGCACCTCAGCCCCTGCCTGACTACACCTCATAGCACTCATCCACCATTCTGCTTGCAAGCTGCCCAAGACTTGTGACTTCCTGCCAGCTATCCCACTGGCTTTGCTTATTGGAAGCTGGTTGGAAGTTGCAAGTTGCAGTCACGTGATGACCTCACTTAATGACCCACAGTCCTTGCTTACCAACAGCAACAGGGACTGCCAGAATTTCCATTGCTGAATGATGCAGTCATGTGACATCACTTAGTAACAGTGATGGAAATCCGGGTCCCAATTACTGTCATTAAACAAGGACTATCTGTGTATCACTCTTGTTGCATTCAGCAACTTTCAATCTCTTATTCATGCAAAATATTATTCAAGCCTATTCCCCTTACCAAATACACTTTATTTCTCACATTCTTTCCCAATGATCTGCTGAAGAGGAAAAATCTGATTCCCTTCCCCTTCTTGAAATAAAAGACATACAATACTTCTCAAGTTTTACTCATTGCCATCTTTTGTACTCTTTAAAAAATTCTGCCAAACATCTTCCCAGCAATCTAAAAAAACCTCACCCCTTGCAATTTTGGTATTTATTCTTGCTACTTTTCCATTGTATAGGGAAAATATGGTATTTTTCCAATCCTTAACACAGATACAGTCTTCACACTTGATAAAAATTTGCTTAGAAATCTGCTTTAAGAAAACCAGATCTACCTTTTACATTTCTCCTCTCCTCTTCACCAGCAATCTCACCATATCTCCATATTCTCATTCCATATCAACATCCATTTCATCAGTTTCCACTTGGACCCTAACAGTTATCGCATTTGTTCCAATATTATTTTTCAACATATCACTATCATTCCCATAAATCTCCAAAATTCCAGTGTTCCCTAATTCAGACTCTTTCAAAAAACTTCAGTACTTTTACATTTAACTCCTTTCTCTCTGCTGGAGATTCCTTGTTTAGCTTTCTTCTCCTACTTCCAAAACAATTTTTATTATCATTAAATTCACTCTGCATTTTCTCTGCCTCTTTTATTCTTAACCAACATTAACCATTCTCTTTGACTGTATGATATGACACATTATATATCTTTCTCTCATTTTTTGCAGCAATCATCTTCAGATACACATTTTTTTCTCAGTCACAGCCTCTTTCAGTTGATAATTTCATTAAGCTTCTTTTTATACTTCCAATTACTTCTGTGACACTTTGCGATATAATTCTTCTCACTCTGTTCCAAGTATCTTCCACATCCTCTTTCCTTACATATACTTTCCATTATTTCTTTGTAATCTATCTTTTAATCCTCTTTTATACAGTCTTTGACATTCTCTTCCTTTGGTTATTCTTTCACTCTAGTTTCACATTTTTCTTTTTTTACATGGATATTTTTCCAAGATCTACTTTTAACCTTCCTGCAAAATGGCCTGCATCACATTCAGAACTTCCCATCATCTTACTAATGTTCTCAATCTTTCCTTGTAAGCCATCAAATCAGTCTTGCTTTTAGATTTACATTCATTCCTTGGCCATATAAATAACCCAGGATTTATGCTCAAACTACACATTATGCTTAAATATTACACATTAAACCAACCAAAGAGGCCATTCTCTAAGCAAATACTTCCCAAATAATCACTGTCCTTATTAATTATTTATATTCTGAATTGCCTGATTACTTTACTCCTGTAATCTGTCATCTTGTTCTCATTTAGCCACTCATGTGAGCTAATAGAATAATTTTCATCTGGATTACATTCTTTCTTAATGTTGCACATTTTTCCTCCAGGCTGATTTCTGGTTCTGATGTTATCAATATTTGGAAGAGCATAACATGAACTGTCACCAACACATGGATCCTTCATTTCATATACACCCTCCACCACTAGATGACACCAATTCATACTTTCTGACATACATTTTAATATTTTTATGCATAATCAAATATGCTTATTCATTTTCTTTCATGTATTTGTTAGCTCTACAATAGATCCTATTACTTTCATTCAGATTTTTTAAACCCTCTCCCTTTGTCATACAACTTGTCCAGCATCCCCCTAATGGTGGCTTGAAGATGCCTCATTAACTATTCTTTAAGGAAATCCCTCACAGCATTATTTTCAGTTCATCTCAGCCCATAGATGATCCCACCTCACTTTGTATTTAGTTGATTCAGTGTTGTAGGGATGTTTATCATCTTCTTCCATCCCAAGCCTTGTAGTACACAGTTTCTAACATTTTGCTAGTCATGGTACTGACACAATCAGAATTGGACTGATTTTGACACATTCCCTCTCCTCCAGTTGGTGGGTACCAACTTTTGACAATTTGTTTGGTTGCTACCAGTGACAATTTGGTTGATGCTGTGGCGTGACATCTGGCTTTTGTGAGCAGCCATCTATGTAATGTCAGTCTGGCATTCATTAAAGCACACACCAGGGGATTCCTTATAAACTTGTGAAGCATCACTAGACTTTTCTTGAAAAAAAGAAAATTCTTTAAAACTCAGAACGGAGGCAAAGTGGGGTAGCAGTAAGGTTGCTATGAAGATCAACAATAGGGCAGCTTCAAAGATGGCAGAGAATATTTATTTTGTTTTCAATGTGATTCTTTAAATTGTCACATTGGTGGAATACCAGATCATTCAAACTCTGTTGAGGTGGGTGGCATCAAAACTGAATACATATAGTCCTTGTTTAGCAACCATCCATTCAGCGATTGTTTGAACTTACAGTGGTGCTGAGTGAGTGGTATTTAAACTGGTCCTCAAAGATTCTATTTTATTTATTTATTAAATTTATATTCCACCCATCTTACTATCAAGCAACTCTGGGTGGCTTACAGTATCTTAAATAACAATACAAACAATTAAAAGTTAAAAAGGTTGAAACATTAAAATTAAAACATTAACATCAAACTAGTTAAAAGGATCAATGTGTAAATTGGGTGGAGGTGGTACCTTATCTAATCTACTAGACACCCCAGAATGGTTGGATTGCTGGTGTAATAGTGTCCCTGCAATCATATAATCACGTTTCAAGCTCAACTTCTGATTGTTGCAGTGTCCCATGGTCTTTTCTGACCTTCCCTGCCAGCTTCTAACAAGCAAAGTCAACGACGAAGCTGGCAGGAAGCCACAAGCTGAATTAACATGAGATCCTCTTTTAATGACCCTCCCAGTCATCACTTAACAACAGCATTAGGGATTGCCAGAATTGCTGTTGCTAAGTGGCACAATCATATATTCTTTCTATGTATAACCATGTCACTTAATGACAAACTTTATGAACCAATTGATGTTGTTAAGGGGGACTACTGGTAAATAAAACCCATCACAACATCCAGGAGAGCAATAAGCAATTATTTTTCCCACCTAGCAAGTAAGAGGAAAACCACTTGCTCTCTTTAACTTGTCCCACATTAAAGTTATCAGAATAACAACATTTGTTCCTAGGCTAAATACAGATTAAGTGTTGGGTTAGAATAATTTATGCTACCATACTTTTGTGCCAAGTCACAATGGAAGGAATGCATGTTAAAGCAACTATTTGGATGAATCTTTACTTTCAGACATATACAACATACTTATTTTAATTTCACTCCATTATTTTATTGACTCAATTCTTTATCAAGTCAAGTTTGTAGCCATTATTGCACATGATAAATGTAGAAATGGGATGGGGCTTCAATCACATGTCAGGGACACTAATTTGATTTTATTTGACAAACACAGAATGGCTTTGAAATACAAAATGCAGCTGTAGAAGTTTACCCTTGCAACTGATGAAGCTACTGTATGTTCTGAACATCCATTATATTTGATTAAAGCCAAGCAATTATTTTTAAGGGGAGTAGAAATGATACAATAGAAACTGTAAACTTCCCAAAAGATCAAGAAACTTTTCTTTCAAAGCAGGTCTCCCAAGCTTCTAAAACAGTAAAATCTTGTCTTACTTCCAGTAATGCTTAACTATACAATTAATCTATTCTTCAGCAACAGTCTCCTTGAAAGAGATTTCAACATCCTCAAGGAGAAACTAATCAATCTCATATGTCTCAATAAACTGCCATCTCATTTGAAATATTGTGACTCATTCAAAATTATAGCCATGACCAATGAAGCTTCTCACCATATCAATGGCCATCTTCCGGAGCATTTGTCGTTGTTTCTTAGAAAGATTCTGGAAAATATCACAGTTTTCTTCTTGTAAAAGTTTGAATCCTACTGCCAAATGATGATTCTCCAACACTGATGCGTCATTATACATCAGTGCCAGTTCTGAATCTACAAATAAAATTAAATGGGGAAGGAAAGGGGCAAAGGAGGACCATCATTAGTTTAAGAGTCAGCTTTGCAGACAGTGTTTAAGATTGTAGCAGTCACTCAGCTGATAAGAAATAGGGCAGTAAAGTAAGAAATGTGAAAAGTTTACACATGGGTTTGAAATAACCTACCAAAAACCTTTGCTTATATGCACCCCTACTAAACAATTTCTTATTTGTTCAGTTTATTTTTTTACATATCTAAACTTCAGCTTAAAATATTAGGTTTCAAATAAGCCCATAGGCAGCTGATGCTAGATCACTGAAACTTACCTTATGACTGCTGATTACTATGTATCTTCCAAAGGATGCTTAATTACATGGCTCTTTGATCTGATTTAAAAATAAACTTAGATGGATCTTAGTCCTGATAGCTAAATGAAGCCATCTAAAAGGAGCAAAACATCTTTGATGCAGGATAAGCAACCATGCATACTTATCATCTTGCTGTTCCTACTGCAAACTTCCTTAAGTCATACAGTTAGCTTCAAAGCTGAATGCTAAGCTACTTGCTCTGTTGTGATGCAGTAATTTACTTTTTATGTTCTTAAACAAGAATCAGAAAGAGCCCATCTTGCCTCCCATTTTCCTCAAACTCACACACTGATCTCTTCTACAACCCTGAATATGCACTCCTGCTAGTACATGAATAATGTATTTTTGTTCTAGTCCCTGACAAGAATTGCAAACAAAAGCACATTAAAAATAAAATAAAAACAAAAGAAGATAAAATATTATAATTGGTGATGGGCTTGTCAGTGGATAATCAAAGTCTGCCTAATTTTACACACATTTAACAAAATGTAGCTATATTCAAAGAGATTGAATCATACTAATCTGATATCGCAAACTAGAGCTGCTATCCAAGCCTACCTTGTGGTGATAAGGGCAGCAAATATAATGATTTCTCTGCACTTATTGTATCTGCAGAGTGCGGTCCTTTGGCCCTGTTTAGAGACTGTTTAGAGTTTAGAGTTTGGGAGGTCTTCTGCAGGGCCTTGCAGAGGAATTTGCAGAGCACCTGGTGAATAAAGTCGCTCAAATTAAATCCCAGTTGGAAGCCATTCATGAGGCAAGTCCACTTGAGATGTCTAGGGAGGAGTCTTGCCTTGTTATTTGGGAACAATTTGACCCTGTTGCCCCTGATGATGTGGACAGAGTCCTCGATGCTGTCAGTGTGACCGCTTGTCAATTAGATCCATGTCCCTCCTGGTTGGTGAAAGCTGCCAGGATGATGACTACCAGGTGGGTCCATGCAGTGATAAACTCTTCATAGCAGGAGGGGATATTTTTGGGATCTTTTAAGGAGGCCCTGGTCTATCCTCTTCTAAAAAAACATTGTTGGATTCCACCTGTCTGGACAATTATCATCCAGTCTCCTACCTGCCCGTTTTAGGGAAGGTAGTTGAGAAGGTCCCCCCAGTGAGGCACCACCTTGCTGTGGTTGGGGGGCTTGTGTGCTCTGAAGAAGATGAGAGCTCTGCCAGAGG
>JANHZU010002360.1:11705-22658 GCA_032468055.1 Acrochordus granulatus | reverse complement strand
CTTCTCCAGCACCACAATTCAGAGGCATCAATTCTTCGATGCTCAGCCTTCCTTATGGTCCAGCTCTCACAGCCATAAACAACTTCCCAGATAGTTTTCCTCAACAACTGGTGTACAAAGACACACTGCTCTGAATATAGAGCAATGTTTCTCAACCTTGTCAATTTTAGGATGTCTGGATTTCCACTCCCATGCTGGCTGAAAAATTCTGGGAGTTAAAGTCTATACATCTTAAAGCTGCCAAAGTTGAGAAACACTGATACAGAGGTTTCATATTGGTACCATGTGCACTGGCATGCACACATGCACATACATACACACATGGTTTTTCTCAAACCTAAAATAGGGGGAAAAAAGCTGGCTAGATAACATCTTTAGCAACAATAGATGAAACTACTACTCGTTTTTGTGATTTCAGGAAGATCTATCAATATTTTAGTTCAGGGACTAAGTATTGCTCTTTAATTGTCCTCCAAATGAGTTGGACAGGATTTGCTAGCATCTCTAGCTAGTGGTATCTTTCTCCTAAATTGCACCCTACAGAAGTATTGGATTACAACTCCCATTACCAATCCAACACCACAATTTAGAACTATAAGCATTATAGCCCCAGATATTTGCATGGTTTATAGTTAGGGAAGGCTATCTTATAACATAATTCAAACCCAAGAGAATGAAAAATTCAGAAGCAACCAGAACTTAACAAAATCAATCCTTTCTTACCTATCCTGGATTTTTTTTGCTCCTCTTTTCTGATGGATTATGTACCTGTATTTATCTTTAAAGCAACAAAGAGAACTTGCTGTCCAGTTACAAGACTCCTTAACTTTTTAACATCTTCTAGCCTACTGTTTTTAGAAGGCTTTGTGAAACATAAGTAGCTAAAAGTTGTAGAATTGCAGAAGACACAATTGCCAGCCTTTCTCCTCCAATAATTAGACCCTGAGGCTATTTCATTCTTCCTCCCCAGAACGATTAGCCCACCCAAACATCCTCATTAAGTGAGAATTGGATAATTTATTAACTTTTCTTCGTTTGGGTTCAGAAGAGGAGTTAAAAGCAGCTAATCATAGATGTAGCCTACTTGGATAGCCCAAAACATATTGTCCAGTACAGGAAAGGTGCTGTGGCTCTCCAGATGGTATTGACTTAGATCCCTTGAATTTCTCACTGCTAGCAAAGCTAATTTGGAGCTAATAGTTCAGCAAACTCTGAACAGCCACAGTTTCTCTCTTTGCCTCCTATATAGTAAAAATTGCAAAATTTTTTGCAAAGTTCCTTAAAAAGGCAACTGGATATTAATTACAAGATGTTATTGGAGATGTTTCGCCTTCTATCCGGAAAGCTTTTTCAATCCATCTCACAATACCCTGACCATTCTTTTTCATTTTTAGATGGATTGAAAAAGCTTTCCGGATAGAAGGCGAAACATCTCCAATAACATCTTGTAATTAATGTCCGGTTGCCTTTTTAAGGAACTTTGCAAAAATTTTTCCATTTTTTTCTACTTATCATGACCTGGATTAATGAGAATATTCATAGACATTTGCCTCCCATACTTCCTAGGACATTTTAATTTGATTACAGCTCTGAGAGATCAGCGCTTTGGCATAGAACTAAACTGCAGAGGGGAGAATGGTCTGCGGGCCAAAGAACCCTAAGAGGAGAAGGTATCATTTGAACTAATCTTACCAGGGATATTCCCAATGTAGGAGGGCCTTTGGAGAATGTAACCACATCCTCTTTGAAAGCCATGGATATGCCTAATTCCCAAGGGATTCTGTATAATATATCCAAGCCCCCATATCAATCCCCCATAACCCCCCACAGCTTCCCATTCCTATGAATGCATTTGAGTTTGCAACAATGGGTCCCCTTTCAGCAGTTTGCTCCAGCTCACGTCAGTGCTGAAGCCCAGCAGGGTGAGATAATCAGCCAATTGTTTCTGGAGTACAAGCCTCAAACTGGATCGTGAAATGCCTTTGGGCAGGACGGGGTTGGGGTCTAAGGGAACACTCTGGAGATGCCAGGATATGCTTCAGCCTGGCTCTCCACCCCAAGAATGGTGAAGAAGTCCTTCTTCCTATCTACTCTGACAGAAGTGAGCTTCCAGAAGACGGTAGGGTTTTTGAACAGATGTAATGCAAAAAAAAAAAAAAAGGAGGAAAAAGAAGAAGAAATAAAAATAACCATTCCATTTAAAACTGGTTGTTGTTTTGTTTCTGGTTCATTTCTCCCAGTGGCACAACATGGACAAAGCTTTCATTGTGGATCAAAATCTTCTGGATGAACAATTTATCCTGGTGACTAACCAAGCGATGGGAGCTTCCTGTGTCATTCTCGCCACACTGAAATGTCAGACCCAGTTCCTGTCTGAATGAGTCTGAATGACGGCTATGCTGAGCCCTGCCTTCTTCTGACTGCCATGAACAAAAAGTGCTTTGCCCCTCCCTGGCTCTCCCTAGCTCTACCAGTTCCAGAACAACAACATATGGCATCAGCTGGCATCAAGGAAAAGGCACTCTGCTCATGTTCAGGAGAGTGGCTGCTTTCTTCTTTGCAACTGCTTTAGATTTTGCAGAGATGTGCAGTCTTGTTAAGACCCAGCTCAACGAAAGAGTTGAAAAGAGTGAGAGAGGAAACCAGCAAGGACTCGCTTGGTGGGATGCTTCTAACTTGGTTGCTATTTATCAGAGTGGGGTGACGGGATCAAACCAGAAGTTTTGACTAATTCAGGATCCGATCCCATAAATGTACTTTTTCCTATTGCAAAATACCCCCAAGCAATGATAAAACAAATAGCCCCTTTCTGCCTCATAATGTATGTCTATTGAGTGAAGACAGGCCAAGTTAGCATTTTCAGTACAGGAAAGCTCCATTTCACTGATACAAGAACTTTTAAGGTCCACTTGCAATCAGGGGGTAGTCTGTGGAAGGCAGGAAACCCATAAGCAGGGATGGAAAGAATTAGCCCTGCCCAGTGCTTATCCCTGGAGGTGGAGACTTCCTTTGGGCATGCAGTTTCCATTTAAACAGATGGATACAAATTTGGATTTCTGAAAATTGGTCGGAAAACCCCAGAATTTTCAGCAGTTCAGGTGTGGCCTTGAAATCAAAATCAAGCTCAAAGAAACCAAATGTTACTTCCTAAGCCAAATGTTACTTCCTCCAAGAAAACCATGTATTAAACTAAAGGCAAAACGGCTGTTTTTGAAGTGGCTGACGGAGGGGACATTTCAGTAAGAGCGAGCAAGGTCATCCTGCCATCTGTCTAGTGCGCAGCTTTCTTTTTTCTGTTCGGTTGTCTGTGGCTTGGCGTGTTGTACAACCCCAGCTGTTGTACAAGCCGGGCTATCAAGCTAAGTCGCAGGCCCCCTATTCACCCTACGCTCTTAGCCAACTTTTTTCTGAAATGACCAAATCAGCTGCTAGACTTGAGCAGCACGCAAGTCCTCAGAGGAAAAGAAGAATACCGCAACTCTTCCGACTGTATTGTCGCCACCAGGCTCAGTTCTTAACTGAACTGATTAAAGGCGTTCTGTGAGCCCAGCCACTGCGGTCCGTTTCTTTAGGCACTGACTGGAGTTCAGCGAGCCTGGGGGAGCCCAAGCGACAAATCCAGGCCTAAACCTGCATAGTCTGTCGGGAAATCCTTGTGCATCCTTTTCTTCCACTTGTCTCACTGCCATTTCGTCTTAAAGTGCAATACAGTAGAAGAATCACGTTCAGCTCAAGAGAAGTAACAGCACCACTAAGTTCCTCTTTGATCTGGTCCTCCGAAAGTGCTGCAAGAAGAGACTGAAGAACTGGGAACATTTAGCCACAATGAAGCACATTTGAAGTACCTGCAGAAGAAGGCCAAGAAATCTCTTTTCTTCAAAGAATGATGCAGAATACAGGTAGTCCTCGACTTAACAGTCATAAACGGGCCCAGACTTTTGGTTAAGTGAGTTGCACCTGGTTTTACAACCTTTTTTGCCATGGTTATCAGCAAATCACAGCAGTGGTTAAGTGACTCACACGGTTGTTAAGCAAATCAGTTTTTCCATTGACTTTGCTTGTTGGAAGCTGGCTGGGAAACTTGCAAATGGCAAGTACATGATCTGGGTCAATGCAACCATTCCAAATACATGCTGGTTGCCAAGCGCCTGAATTTTAATCACATGGGTATGCCGTGATGGTTGTAAGTACGAAGACCAGTTGTAAGTCACTTTTTTCAGCGCTGTTGTAATTTCAAATGGTTGGTAAACAAATGGTTGTAAGTTGAGGACTACCTGTAATAGCTGCAGGAAGATGGGCTCCTGCCGAATGTTAACAAAAGCGTTCCTATCAGAAGGGAAACGATGTGACGGTTGAATTGTGGACGTGACAACCCACCCACCCATCCCTCATTTCAGCCTGGGAAGACGCTTGACGGGGATGCTTTGATCTGGATCCTCTCAGCATGCAGGGAGTTTGACCTTCTGGTCTAAATGGCACCTTCCAACACTCTGATTCTAAAATTGTGTTCCAGGAATGCGCAAAATGTCACGTGATGCTTTGGGAAAGCCAGACCAAAGGCCCAGAACAACAGCAGCAAATGTGCTGAGGCATGTACGTGAAGGGAGGACCCATTCCTCTTGAGCATCTCCGTCGAATCTCCATCCCGCTCCCTCACCAAAGGAGGGAAAGCATTTGGCAAATGACCTGTCACTACTTTTGTTTTGAATTCCAGCCCACTTTGTTTGCTTTAATTGTTCCTTACCCCATTGGGGAAAATACTTTTGGAATCTGGAACTCTCCTATAAATAGCTGTTGATGTGGCTGGAAGGGACTTGGTGGGAACAAGATGTGAGTGCGTGGTGCGCGTGAGATCAAGGGAGATGGATGAATCTCACAATGGACTGAGGTTGTCTGTCTCCCCCTTTGGAGACCACCCCCCCTCAAAGGTCAAAGGGAAAACTGAGTAAAGAGAAAAAAGCACCCCTAAGTTGCCAAGAACTATACAAATATTCTAATAGATCCAAATATCAGTTTTTGCCCAGAACAGACACATAGCAGATTTATTTCTTTACTTAAATGCTGGTTTTACTGTTTTGTTTGGGGTGCAAAAAACCCCAAACCGAGCCTATGGCTTTAAAAGACAAAACGCCTTCAGGAAGCTCAGAAGAAGCAGAGAAGAAGACAGCTGCTCTTTTTCACTGTATGTTCCCAGATAGACTGACTCTGCAGTGGGAGGCTCCATTTAACAACAACAGCATACAAAAGACAATCTGAGAGGTCAGATCGAAGATATCTGTTTATCCTGCAACTGAGTTGATCCTATAAACGAGCAGGACTTCTAACAGACCTTAAGCACTGGCATACTTGCCTTGTCCAGAAAGTTGTAAATGGAAGGTCAAAAGGAGAATTCTCTCCCTTTCAAGACAACGGGCTCTGCCTGTTTTCATCCAGCGCAGAGCCAACTTGCACCCATTTCCCCCAACAGGATACTTGAGATTGCTTTAAAAGAGAGTGAAACATATCTATAAAGATCAAGTTTAACTGCTAAACAGACTTTCTTTGTGGAAAACCAGCCTATCTGTGAGTGCTGGAAAACAAAGGGGAGTATCACCACTCAGAAGGTTTAACTATCTACTGCTAGAAGGCTAATGTTGGGTTAGATGTTAGTCTGTCCCTCTTCACGTTCATTTTTGTGAACCTCTGGAGCAGTCATCAAACAAGGAGCGCATACAGCGGCCCTGAAGAAGTCCTCCCACCACCATCCCCAAATCCTCTTACCAAAGTGGGTGGGCCACTGTGAACCGCCGCTGGAGACGAAGATTGGGGTTCATGGTCATTTTCTTGGAGAGGACAGGTGAGTTGCTGGTCTTGGAGGGTGGGGCAACGCCTGGGGAGCTGTGGAGCTTGGAGAAAGAGGGGAGCATTCCCACTTACACCATGGCTGCCGATCCACAGAGGCAGAGAAGTCAGGAAAATACCACCAGCACCACCACCATGTCCCCCACGGCTCTGCAAGAAGCCAAGGATGGTTGCTGGTGGCAGAAAGGGCAAGTTAGGCTCTGGAGCCAGAAATGCCCACTGCCCTGCAAAAACACAGAACCGAAAGGACACCGTCACTGCCACAGAAGGGAGCACAGCTGGGGCCCGTCCTCCTCGCAAGAAGCAAGCTTTCTTCTCCCTGGCTCCTCAGTATCCATCTTCCTGATGTGCTGGCACTCTGTCCGCAGACGTGACAGCCTCCGCAACATTAGACATTCCTGCCCTGAAGCAGCTCACCATCCTGATGCCTGATTTGTGGCCCATTCAAGGGACCCCAGCCGTTATTCCAGCCCAAAGCGAGACATGCACCGCACTATCCCATCCGCCCAGCTCTAGGGAACTTTCTGCTGTCGCCTCACCCCCAGCCAGGAAGCTAAACAAACGGCTTGGCGTGGGTCCAGCTGACAGCAGGGCCAAGTTTCTCTCGTCACTGTCTCCAGCAAGGGTAAGCCAGGGACAAGGGGCAAGAGGCTTGTTCCCATAACTCACCTGCCACTCCTCCTAGCTACCTCACATAAACGCTTAGGTTGTCCTTGGTGGGCAGCTTGGTTGTCAACTGAACGAGGCAGCAGAGCCCCTCCAGAAGCTCCGGTGTGAAAAGACTTGAGCTTGTACAGCTAACCCAGAGTGGCACAAGCACTGGCAACGGCCACAGTAAACTCCAGCAAAAGCAACAATTCCTGCAGGGCACAGTGGGGCTGAAACCTAAACCACTTATGGCCAAACCTGCCTAGCCGTCCTTGCACCTTTCAGTGCCGATGAGGTGAGTCTGATTACCGTGACAGTTGATCACCTCTGCCAACCCGCCCGGTGGCCTCGGCGTTTCAAACCCATCTGGCAAATGTAAACATTTGCTCTGACCTTTTGCTGCTGCTCCAGGGTGCTCACAAATAGCTGGCTGATACAGGAACGGCAATGCAAACAAGCTCCCCGTGACGAAGATGGGACAGCCTAGTGCCCCTAGGGAATCTCTTGCAACTCCCTGGCTTTGGCACAGTTTGTGTGGCAGGAGGGTGCGTGGGTGGGAGGACACGCATGTAACTTGAGCTAGTTTATTAGCATATGGCACTTCCCATCTTTTCCAGAACTATTTATTCTGACAGGCAAACAGCTTGCTGGACACTAGGTCAGAAAGCGATCTTTTCACTTTGGAGACCGAAGCTGGGATCAACTGCCTACTCAACATGTGATGTGCTACTGAACTAAAAGTAGAAGAGAACAGCTGCAGATTGGTTTCCAGTTGGAGGGATGGATTGCCTCCTAGGACATCACCCTTGGGGGCCGTGCAGTATCATTGCCTACATGGAATCCTGCTCAAGCAGGACTTTTCCACAAAGAAGAATAATAGAGGAGAGAGCCAGTTGGGTGCAACGGTTAAAGGCAGGAGGCTAGAAAACAGGAGGCTGTGAGTTTTAGACCTACTTAGGAACAAAGCCAGCTGGATGACCTTGGGCAAGTCATCCTCTCTCAGCCCGAAGAAGGGCTGAAAAAAGGCCATTTCTTGATTCTGAAAGCCACTTCTGAAAAAAGTTGTCAAAAACCTGCAGGGATTTGACCAGGCAGACACAAGTCAAGGATAATTTGAAGGCACCAAAAAGTAGACTAATCTCTTTCTTCTTCTCCAAATCTGCCTCATTTCTCTGTGACAGAGAAAACAGTGATCTACCCCACCATGGCCAGATTGTTCTGATTACAAATGAAGGAAGAAAAATGAGTCTGCCTGTGAAGGAGAAACAGGCGATATACTGATAAAGGGTTAAGCAAATGGGTCTTCTTCATGGCCATGTTGATGTCTTTAAAGGTGGGACTTGGAAAAGGGATTTCATCCAGGCCTCAGGGGGAGATTTCATTGGGCCAATCTGACCAGTGGGCCCTTAAAGGATGATGAAACTACTGAACTATTTTATAAAGAGTCAGACTGTGTCTGTTGGGTCTCCAAATCTAGTTCTACTCAGGAATTCTTAAAGGAAAGCTCTTTGGCCAGAATCCTATATTCTGACACATGTATTGTAGCCTCAAGTGAAGTTTTGGCAAGGCCTTTTGGCTTGATGATTTGCAAAGTAGTTCCAGGAATGTGAAGTGACAAACAAGAAAAGGATTTGCTTGGTTCTGAATCAAAGGAGGGCTCAAACCCAGAGTCCCATTGACATAATTCCTTTTTCACTGCCAGATCATGTATTGCCCTCCACCAGAGATCCAAGCTCAGGACTGTAAGGGCAAAAAAGTGGATGCCTTGACAATAAATTCCCAGTTGGTACTGGATTCTTGCTAAGGGGTTTTTGCATTATCATGTACTGTATCTTCTGTGGAGCCACTGGATCGCCACTTTTACCTGATTTTTGGAGAGCTCTGAAAATTGGAGGTGGCTAAATTTAGATATGCAAAGGGCAGAAAAGGAATGTCAGGTTTCCTCTGAAGGAACTGGGCTAGATGGGTATGTCCCACCTCCTGCCAATTTAAGATTATAAAGAAAAAACACATGACTGGTGTACAAAGCTCACATTTGGGAGGAAGACTGGAAACTTTTTCTGATCTTGGTCTTGATGCTTGATTAGCAGTTTCATTTTTTAATAAAGGAACATAAGCATTTCACATTTAACATTTGCTTTGCCTGTGAAAACCTCCCCCACTTCTTCAGTAAAAGCAATCTGCATTTTCTTCCTGTCCCTAAAAGATGTCTTTTCTGGCAGCTTAAAAACAAAGAGATCTAGTGAATGAAATAATATTTTGTGCATTAAGTGGAGAGCTCTAATCCACAAAAGCTGCTGCTTTTGAAATTTGCATGCTTAGGTGGTAACTTGTTTTTGCCAGTTTGAGAGGGGTGCTAGATCTCAGGAATTTTTATTCATGGACCCTTAAGTTTTCATGAAACATATCACAGGTTGTATAGTGTATTTGCAGATCTGCCTTGTGACTATATATAGAGGTGGGGAAGGGAAACCAAACAAAGATGACATTAATAGGAACCGAGGCCAGACTATTTCTCTAACCCCCTTAATTTATTTACAGATTTTTAAATTATTTTTATTAAATTTATCAAGATATAAAAGACAAATGAAGAAACTGGGAAAATAGGTAAAGGGAAGAAAGAGAAATGTAGGATAAATAGGAAAAAAGAAAAAAGAGCATTGACTTCTGACTTTTTTCAGCACAGGAGAATAAAATAGGAACATTGTGACCTCAACATAGAGATTTTGACAGGCAGCTGCCCTTTGTTCAGATCCTTTTCTTATCCAATGCTTCCAAAGCATCATTTAACTGGCGATACCAGCAACAGATCTGCCTAAAGGCAGAATTAGGAGAATGACACTTAGTCAAGAAAACTCATACCTGTAAATCTGGTTTTCAGGAAGATTCGGGACTGTATTTGTTGCAACACTCCACTAGCTCCACTAGAGGGCGGCAGTTAACCACACCAAAATTTTAAACAACAAGGAGATTTTATTGCAATGCAAACTTGATTTTTCCCACTGCTGAACTGGAGTATTTCCCCCCCTTCTATTAATTGACAAAATACTTGATTGGCATGATGTTTGCTGTCCCCATTTGCTGATGCTGTTCTTGCTTCAGCTGCTTCTTTTTCCTGACTTCTGTCCAAGTCAGTGTCTGACAAAGCCTAACTAACCTTGCAGACCTTGCCTCTGACCTTGGAGGGTCTCTGAATAAGGGAAATAAAATTCTGTATAGCTTGACCCTGCCTTGCTTACAGACTGGGGATGAGATGAAAGCAACATGAAAGGATAAAAGCAGTAGGGGGGAAAAGAAGGGGCTGGGGTAGGATTGGTGCAAATAGGGACATGCTCCAGTTTGCTGAAGTTACAATGTTTGATGCCTTTTAATTAAAATAGCCACAGTAATTCATATTATAAGGAATCCAGGAACATTCAACACATAGCAACTATATTAATATTAGACTCTTTTTCATTTAGGATGATGCCATTCGTCCACAGCATAAAGAAATTACTATAAAATATGAATGTAAGATGATGTAAAGTTAATTTAGAAGCTTGGAGAAAGTTACACTGCTTGGCTTTCTGATGCTCTCATTCCTGAGGATAAATTTGTTCAATATAAGCTGAGACACTAAAACATTAATTTAGAGAGTTAAGAGATTGAATTCTGGATGGACCCCCTTGCGGCTAAGGATGTAAATGAATGGTTCAGATTCCAATTTCAAGTGAGTCAAGTACAATAATTTTTTCATAAACTATTGAGACCTCTTCAGTTAAGACCATTAGCAGCATCTGAAGAAGGGTGGAAAAAGTAAGTGAATAATAAGATGGGGTTTTCTCCACCAAATATTAATGGGTAAGTGGTGTTACCTTCAAAGCTGAAAAGAACAGAAAGAAATGAAGACAACGGTATGGGCAGAAGATGGGATGGGCAGAAGATGCAAATAACTAACTACAAGCCTGAAGATTAAGATTAGTCTGCATATGAGAGGGTTGTTTTCCTGATTAATTTCACCCCTTCTCTAGTGCCTAAATTTGAATTTTTTTCCTTCTGTGTCCCTAGTTCCTCTTCTTCTTCCCTTCCCTGTACTTAAAACTGTCTTCAAGTACTGAATAAAGTGAATTTCCTATAAAATCTCTCATTATTTAATTAATCCTCCATATGCATAATCTAATAATTTTTGTCTTGCACAGAGAAAGAAAACATCCACACTTCCAGTAGAAACAGCAGAAAAAGAATGGGAAATCAGAATGGAAACGGAGTGAGAAGAAAGTTTATTGCACCGAGAAGCAAATAAAAAAGAGACGAGTAGAACCTTTTCTGGTTAACAAATATATTAAAAGGCACAAGATTTTGCAAGTCATTGATGACACAACAGTCATTGGGCTCATTAGAAATGGTGGTGAGTCTGCGTACAGATGGGAGGTTGAACAGCTGCCTCTGTGGTGCAGTTGAAACAATTTAGAGCTGAATATGTAT
>JANHZU010002359.1:175395-190224 GCA_032468055.1 Acrochordus granulatus | reverse complement strand
TGAACCTCTGGCAGAGCTCTCATCTTCTTCAGAGCACACAAGCCCCGCAACCACAGCAAGGTGGTACCTCACTGGGGAGAAATTTCTATAAGCTTGCCTAAAATAAGAATGAAAATATATTCTTATAATTCCATAGGCAAGGAAGTTTCAGGAAACAAGAACTCCTATATGCTTGTAGTTACTCAAGCACCATTCAAGGAATTAATCCATTATTATTCATGTCAGCTTCTTCCAAATGAAGTCGTAAATACAATTCTGACTATCACTGTGTGAGTGAACAATGCATGTATGTATTTTATAATTTGCTGGAAAGGTCAAAATCATATAATGTGATCTGGAAATAATTCTTGGATTGTCACTGTGGAAGCAATATGACTAAATTTGTCCTTTTTTTCAGAGTGATGAATTTGGCATATTTTCAGATAATATACAGTCATGTTCTTTTCCATTCATAAGATAATTAATGGGAAATGTATGGATTTCCAAAGTTTCTTGAGCTACGTCTCCCAGCATTCCTGGTACTGTGGGGTTTTATTGTTCAGTCACATTTAAAAGGTTATATCTAAGTCAGCATCGCTCAAGATTAGTTTGAAATGATCAGTCTTAGAATACACACACTGCTCATTGAGTATGGAGAGGATAGAGGGAGGAAGAAAAAATACTCTTAAGTTGGAAAGAGTTGTATCTTTATAATGGTTCACTTACTTACTCACGCTCGGAGAAAGGCTTCCAGCATGTGATTTACCAATAGCTGCCTGGGTCAAGATGTATGTGAAGGAAATCCCTGCCTATTTCAGAAAGAGCTGTTTCCCAGGATATTTTAAGCCTGGGATGTCCAAACTTGGTAACTTCAGCTCCCAGAACTCCTTAGCCAGCTACGCTATGAAGTCCACACATGTTCAAGTTGCCAAGGTTGCTTTAAGCCATTTATCTTTAGTGGGTGGAAATGAAGAGGCTTAAGAAATTGCTATCTAGACTTCACTTTGTTCAACTTTGGAAATAATACTGGCAAGGTTTTTTGCAAAATAGCATATACTATGACATTCAGTTGGTGAATTCCCTTGCTGTATTCTTCCAACCTGGATCAGAAAAAAAATTACAGGTAGTCCTTAACTTATCACAATCGGAACCAGGATTTCCATTGCCAAGTAAGATGGGTTAAATGAGTCATGCCCAATTTTACAACCTTTTTGGCCATGATTGTTATGTGATAATTAAGCAATTCCAGTTGTTAAGTGGTCATTATTCAAATCCAGCTTGAGTTTGCTTGTCAGAAGCTGACTAGGAAAGTTACAAATGGCAATCGCATAACCCTGGGATACTGTAACCACTATAAATACATGCCAGTTGATTATGTGACCATGGGGATGCTGTGGGGTTGCTTCTAAGCATAAGGTTCCTCACATTGGCAGCTTCCATATTCTGCTTTACTCACTCACTATACTGGCAGGGCATCTGATGATGAGCAGAGAAATCCCATTTAGTTAAAAACCTTCATTTTGCTCACTTCTGTTTTTAACTACTCCCCTTTTTCTGTTGGGCCCCTCATGCTTGCCTTAAAAATTCCTGAAAGGCCACGAGAAAGCCTTATCAAAGAACAGGTACCATCCTGTTGTAGGTAAGCCCCAATATAAAGAAGGTTAAAGAGTGACATGCTTTTTGAAAAGGACTTTGATAAACTGGAGCAAGGCTAGAGAAGAGCTACCAAGGTAGTAAAAGGACTGGAAACCAAATCCTGTTGGAAACATTTTAAAGATGTAAGTATATTTAGCTTGCAGAAGAGAAGACGACAGAGGAAACTTTATCTGAAGCAACTATATCTCAGAGATACAGTGCAGAGATCCTAGAAGGAAGAGACTAAATGTAGCAGGGCAACCAATGGGCAGTCCAATTGCTGGCTGAGTGGGGACAACGGTGAGGATTGAGTAAGAATTGGATTTTACAGAAAAAATACACAAACCCGGACACACTTTTTGACCAAAGTCGTTTGTTGCCAACTTGTGTGAATCCAGCCATTGTAGCTTGCAAACCACTGGTTTAGGGCTTCACATGATTTGTAAATCAAGGCATTTTGAATCAGGAGAACATAGTTAAATGAAAGACAGCTTAGCCTGATGTATAAGCCAGGTCTGTAGATTACAGATCTAATAGAAATAACTCAGTTTTAATCAATAGGAGCTTCTCTGGAAGTGTTTTAGGGACAAAAGATAAAATAGAAGGCAATCAATAAAACAAAATCAGCAAAAGGTCGATATCCCTTTAGTTTGAGGAAAGGTAACCATAGGAATTGGAATGGCATGCTTTTAAAAACAGATTTAAATAAACTACCTTCCCAAAATTCAGTAGCAACAGATTAGGAAACACGGATACAACTGTGCTTTTAAAAACTTTTCTACATTGGAGATAATAATAGTACTGCACCTAAAAACAGGTGGTGCTTCAGTTACAGCGTTGGAGTTGCCATCTTGATATTTTGACCACACCCAGTGGGCACTGCTGCTTCCAAGAAAACTGAGCAGCATCAAACTTTTCAGGCTGACCTCAAAAGATTAAGAAAGGTTAGATCTATTTAGCAGTTGGATGGAAGACCATTCAAAAAATACTAAGGCTGTGCAGAGGACTGGGAAGTAAAAAAAATACTCTAGAAAAAGCTGTAGCAAACAACTTCCTTATTTTTTTCAAGGAAACAATGCCTTTCCCCCATAAACCTGGTTTACAGGAGACTTTACTTTTGCTGAGATTTACATCCACAGCGCCTCCTCACCTCCCTGACTTATGTTGAGTTCTGTGAAGTTTATTGCCCTAAGATTACAACCTCAGTTTTAAAAACAGACGAAAAACCTTCAGTGTTGATGTTTTATTAGCACTAACAGTAAACCAAGGGAGAGAAGACCCTCCAGATGATTTTAAAAAATCCCAAAAACCACTACCCCCCAAAATATTCCAGACATAGAAAAATAGTGAGATTGGTGTTTGGTGTTCATTTTGGAAGAGGATTTTTTTTTTGCCTCTACCAGCTCCACGAGTCACAAGACTACTTTTCTAAATAATGCTTGTTAGTGATGCGCTATATCAGATGACCCACGCAATCCCAGACCTTAAGTGGGGGGAAGAAAGAACAGTGACCAACTTCTGCATTTCCAGAGGAGTAAAGAAGATAAGCTATTATTTTGGCTTTACCTGTCAGGAGCGCATGATAATGGAGCCCCTTCTGCTTGTCCTGGTGAGTGCAGACATCAAATAAATATGCCTTGATGGGTCCATCAATAAAATCAGCAGCAAAATCAAACAGCACGACTCCCAGCATGGTAATAATTATAGCCCACATCTTCCAAGTGCCTCGATCAACAACCAGAGCTATAAGAGAAAACATCTGGTTTATTGATACTTATTTCTTATACCAACCTTTCCCAACTCCCTGAGGTGCAATTGGCCCATGGGGAAGTATTTTTGCAACATATAAATGCATTTAAATGCATATCATTCATTACCTGGCACGGGTAATGTTCAATCATTTATAGGTAATGTTTAATCATTTATAATCATTGTTAGGTTAAATCATATATACTATTTCTAGGGTTCTTATTTGAACACTAACAGCATTACAGGTAGTCCTCAACTTACAACCACAACTGGGACCAGAATTTCCATTGCAAAGCACAGCAAGCGTTAAGTGAGTCATGCCCAATTTTGTAACCTTTTTTGGCACAGTTAGTAAGTTTCAGTTGCTCAGTGAATCATGCAATAATTAAGCAAATCTGGCTTCCCTCATTGATTTTGCTTGTCAGAAGCCAGCTGAAAAGGGTGCAAATGGTGATCAAATGACTCCAGGATGCTGCAGCCATCTTAAATACATACCGGTTGTCAAGCACCTGAATTTTGATCATTTGACTGTGGTGATGTTGCAATGGTCATAAGTGTGAGGATCAATTTTAACTCATTTTTTTCAGTGCTACTGTGACTTTGAACAGTTGCTAAATGAATTATTGTATGTCAAGGACTACCTTATTCTCCATGATTAAACGGTGCATGGGTTACAGAAACAGATTTGACTTGAGGCAATTGCGATCCAGGCACTTGACAGCCAGCTTTGCAATGTCCGAGGATCACATGTCGTCATTTGCAATCTTTCCAGCCAGCTTCTGACAAGCAAAATCAATGAGGGAAATTGGATTCATTTAATGAGCTCAGCAAAAAAGCATAAAATCAGGCACAGTTGCATGATGACTCACTTAATGACCGCATCATTTCGCAACAGAAGTTTATTTCCCGATTTTGGTTGTAAGTCAAGGACTAGCTATACTTGCTTAAACACCAGCAGAAATCACCCTCTGTGAAATTGGGGAGCACATCCATGTATAAGTCTAGCTGGGTCATGCCTCCATTGCCTTCCCTAATGAGGTCAACTCAGGTGCAGCTTTTGATGCCCTGGCTGTGCAGTGCCCTCCCTTCCTGATCTTTTCAAACCAGCTCCCTCCCCATTTTGCAGTGGGACATCTGGACAGAGAAAAAGAGCAGAAGGGAAGAAAATTCAGCCCAAAGAAAATTGGGGGAAAAAAAACAGCTATCTTTGCTCCATGGGAAAATGTAAAGATATAATCTTAATCTCTGGATTGTCTTTGTTAAAAGTTAGAATTGATTTATGATCAAATCAAATAACACAGATTACTTCAATACATTTTATACATAGGCTTACACTCCTGTGTTGTAAGCTGCAGCTCGCAAAAGGTTATGCCTTTTAATGAAACAGGTCAGTCAAAAACGGTTCCGTCTTAGGATTTTTGCATAGTTCTCGTAAACTTCAGATCTCTTTTGTTACTAGAAATACACCGCACTTTGTTCTGTTTTGCCTCCGTAGCTCAAAGATGCAGTAGTCTTAAGGATCAGAGACTGAGAACTATGGCAATAACATAACCGGTAAGTTTTCTCTTGTACCTGCCTCCCCTAAATCCCTCACCTGATCTAGTTTATCAGGACACTGAAAGTATTATCTGAGCTAACAAATTTGCAAACACTCTGCGCCCTGAAGTAATGAAACAATCCGGTTGTTCCCTTGTTAATTTTTGTTGCTGCTAATACAGTACCAGCCTCTGCGTTAGAAGCCATTAAGTAACCTGTACAATATTTTTTGCTTATTTATTAAACCAATTTCTATAGATCAGAATATATATATAATCCACCTCTGAGGCCTGAATGAAACAATGGGATTGAGATGTTCCTTCAGATTATAACCCCTTTTCTTTGTTCTCAGAGTTCTTGCAACTAAGAGTCGGTCATGTTTATCTACACAAGTATTAAAGACACATTCAGAATGCTAACAAAATTCCTGCCAAACTAGCTTCAGATTTAAATCTGCCCCTTCCCAGCCTGAGACTGAACTGGATTTCTTCCTTGTTTTTATTTACTGAGTCAATTTGTTAAGCCCCGCCAAGTGATCTGTTGCAGATACGCAACTAGCATACGCAGTTACTTAAAAATGTTCACACTTTCCAATCGCTCCCTTCCACACCTAGCTTGGTTTTCCTGGCTCAGCAACAGGCTGGGTACTCACCTGAGATGACTGCATCTCCGTTGAGGAACAAAGCCATCCCCAGGAGCATTAGAAGGCCAAGGGTCAAGATGAAAGGTCTTCGCTTGCCCCACCTAGAAGTACAGTGGTCACTGGCTGAACCCACCACTGGCTGCAGCAGAAAGCCTAGGATGGGACTGATAAGCCAGACGAAGCTGTAAAGGCTTTTGGGGAGCCCCACAGTGAGCAACACAGGAGTGACAAAAGCGGCTTCGACTGCGTAGCAGAACTCGCGGCCAAACATGATCATGCTGTGCATAACCAGCTGCCCTGTTTTCTTCTTGGCAGGCTCCACTGGCTCAAAGGGATTTCTCCCAGCTAAGGACACCAACATGGTTTCCTCTTTTCTACTGATGGGCTCCACTTTGGCAAGGTCCAGGGACTGCAGGAACTTGGCTATTATCTTGCTTGGTTAGAGTCATTGGACTGGACTAGGAGGCTGTTCCCTCAGGGCGTAGCAAAGAAAAGAGCCAGAGGGGCCATGCATATTTCCCATAGCTCCGGAATCACAAGTTGCAGAGAGGGGGAGTGGAAGGGAACATACATCTGTGCCTCTGAAAGAAGATTAGCATAGTTAGAGCTCCTGACTGGAAAGCACCCAGCTCTTTATTACTGGAGGATTATGTCCAAGATGAAAAATGGGTATCACATGTCTACAATCTTCACATGGCAAGAGTTCAAAGTTATTTTGAAGGCATATATATATATTTTACGTGAATCTGAGTGGTCTGGCAAGTATTTTTCACGGATTTGGGCCAAATCTCCATCCTAGAATCTGAGTGTCTGCTCTGAAATTTCAGCTTCTCAACTATCAAATTACTCTAGAAAGGTTGTATCAGTACAAGAGGTGCAAGATGCTTGCAGATTAAGGCTGCAGCTCCATGCAGTTACCTGGGAGAATGTCCCACAGAATCTGAAACAAATGCCTGCTCAAATTAGGGACAGCATTGCCCAAAATTGAGGTGCAAGCTTAGAGGCTGATCATTAGTTACTGGGTGACATTTCAAAGGTTTATTGCCTTTAGTTTTTGGAGAGAATTATTCTTCAAACTGGAAAGCTGCATCAGAAGAAAAACTAGTATATAAGATGCCAGACGCAATTTTAATATCACTGGGATGTGAACAGGTCAAGCAAACATTCTCTCAAAGATTAAAAAAAAGAGAGAGCATCAAGCTGAAACTAATAGCTTGTCACACAGCAAAAGAACTTGGGTTACAAAAGACACTTGGGAGCCTGCAAAAATATTTAAATGTGCTTCTTTTTCCTAGGATGAAGAAAGCATTTTTTGGGGCCAGCCACAACATCCTTCCCACTGTACTTTTACAGGGTAATTACCCAGCCATGTGGATGCAGGGAGAAAGGAATACAGTGGTGCCTCACAAGATGAGACTAATCCATTCCAGAAGAACGCTCTTAGCGCGAAATGCTCATAAAGATTTCCCACAGGAAACAACATAAAGTCAGATGATCCATTCCGCGCCCCCAAAAATATTCACCAAAAAATCATTTTCAAGGGAATTTGATGTAGAAATGATTGTCCCTAACATCTGAAACAAGTAACCGTGATTAACACACGATAGAGCAAACAAACCAGCACTTACGGATCTGCTTCGATGCAGCTTCTGGCCTCTGCTGCTGCTTGCTGCCGTCACTTTAAAAGAGCCTTTTTTTCCTCTTTTTTCCATACTATGAGGGGGGGATTTCTGCTTTATTTGGCACACGCGCGGCTTTAAGAATATTCCGGTGCGAAGGAGAGGAGAGGAGAGAAGGGGGAGGGACTTCCTGGAGATTGAATGGGGAATCTCAAGTCTCAGGGAGTTCTCTCTCTTGAATGCCTTTCATTTAATTTATGCTGTTTACGCAGAGAGAGAGGAGAGCTCCATTGTGAGATTTCCCATGTGAGCATATTGCGCGGTGTTCATTGTGATCAGGAACGTTGACCTGCCACCATACGGCAGCGTAGGCAGAACACACGCACATGCGCACTGCTGCCCATATGGGAATGGAATAAATTGCGCGAGAGGAGAATCAACAGAACGCGCGGACGCGCTTGCTGCGTCGGCAGAACTCTAGTGCGGGGTTGCTGTCTGCAACAATGGAGTAAAGCACGAAGTAAGAATCAGTAGAAAGCATGCGTGCGCTTGCTACGTCGGCAGAACTCTTGTGTGGAGTTGCCTGAATGGGAAATATAGAGCGTGCTTACTGATGATGCACAAGGTATGGCATGAAGTTTCCTCATCTCGTGAGTCGTGGCTCGTCTAGCGGAATAATTTTGATTAAAATTTTTTGCTCGTCCTGTGAATTTGTCTTGTGAGTTACTCGTCTTGTGAGGTACCACTATTAAAAGTTCCATGTTATAAGACCACCCAATCAAGATCAGATCTGGACTATATAAAGACAGTTTACTTCCTTGAGGCAACAATCTCAATCAGAAACTCTTATATTTGGGGCATGTGATCTCTGTGGATAAGGAACTAGAAAAATTCTGCTTGACAAGGTTGAGGGATTTAGAAGAAGAAAAAACAATGGATCAAGTGCATAAATAGGATCAAAAAGATCAGTAAAATGTCCCTGGAAGAGTTACAATATATTACCAAGAACAGATTGAGACCAGCAATTCTTCAGACATGAAAAATACTGTACAATTGAGCCCACAAGACCTAATATATTATTTAATCTTAAATGGTTTATATTTCTTATTTTTTTAGTTTGTACCCTGAATTTTTAAATAAATGGCACATACCGCTTTTATTTATTTGCATCCCATCTTTATTACTTTTACAAATAACTCAAGACGGTGAACATATCTTTCTCCTCCTATTTTCCCCCACAACAACAATCCTGTGAAGTGAATTGGCCTGAGAGTGACTGGCCCGAGGTTACCCAGATGACTTTCATGCCCAAGGTGGAACTAGACAAGACAATCTCTAAATTAGAGATCCAGACTTGCCCAGAACAGTGTAAGCATGCTTTGGGATAAAATTTAGTTTTCATTGTGCTTTTGGCATATTGGCCAATGGCATGGATATGACTGACTGTAGCCGAGATACAAATAAGGCTGATAACCTATCTATTTCTTTCTTCCTATCCAGTACTAGCAGTTCTTCTCAATGAAGAAAGCTAGATACTCACAAAGTCTTATTAACCAGATTTAATGAAAGGAAAAAAAGGCTTAGATTACAGAATCTTGGGAGCTGGATATGTGTAGCCCAGCACTTCATTTCTAGTACATTAAAACTGGGATTGTTTGATTCTCTTGTTGGCTGGATTTTGAAACAGCAGGGAGGTTGGTGTTTGCTTCTTTGATGCAGTTGGAATGTACAGAAGTTCTGACCTGTAATATTTTGCAAACCATCATCCTTCTTCCCAGGTTCTGAAAAGTCTACTGTGTTTCTCATACTAAACAATTGTTAGTGCTATGTAGAAACTCAGTTGACCAAATTCCTGATAGACAGTAGAGATCAATAACTATGGGCCATTTGTGATGGTATCCATAGCATATGGAAGACTACAACTTGGAATGTAAAAAGAGTAAATAATAAAAATAATGATTTAACAAATGAAATGAATAAAAAAGATACTGTAAGTTGTATGCCTTTAACACTAAGAGGAGAAGGTAACAGATCTGAAAAAAGGTGGGCTGATCTTTTAAGGTAAGCAAATGAATCTATTTAGTGAATACGGTAAAACATGGACAAAAAGGAAACTAAAAAGGCATTTTATTCTCAAAGCAAAGTGGAAAAAGCCCTCATTAAGAACTATTCTCACTTCTTTAAAATCCTCTATTACCCTTACTTCAAATAAAAATAGCTACTCTTACCTCTACATTGTTCAACTTTCAAAAAATAGAAGTACAGAGATAAAGACTTCCTCAGATAGAGCTTAAATCCTGGTGATTATAGGAACACACTCATGTACAGGTTTTTAGAACAATATGGACATGGCTTGCCACTCTACCTTTGGGATTTTTTTTCTTCTTCCCAGTCTAATCTATAGCCCAAGATTTCTAGGTAGTCTCCTTGTCAAGTACTAACTGGACCCAACCTTGCTTAACTTTCTTAAGATCTAGCTAGACGAGTTAGCTGCCACAACTAGTGATGTAACTGTAATTACTATGCACATTTTCCAAGAGACAATTGTCAACTGCCAAAAGGCTAGAACAATAGTGGATCTGCAGAGGAGTTTGAACTATTTTCACCAAGACACTGACCTATAGTTGAGGAGAGAGGAAACAGGTGCAGTTGATCAACTCAGCTAGAAAACCAGCAGTATTTAGTGCCATTAAAAATAAACAGTTCTGATCTAGCTCAGTGGTATATAAGCTTTAAAATGAGGAATGTTCTAAGCCAAGATATTTTTCATAGAAATATTTCTCCTTCTCACTAAATTTTACAGCAGATCCAGGATTGAGAATTCAACACAAGTTCTCTGAAATGTAGTTTTCTGACCTACTCCCATAAATAAGTTGCCCTACTCCCATAAATAATAACTTCAATACATTCAAATAATAATATGTTTTATATCATGTTATGTAAAAGGAATTTAAATGTAGAGGAAAAGAGTTCAATAGCATAGTCTCTGACATGCATGGCCATCTGTAACCCATTGTAAACCTTTAATACATAATAAGGACCAAAATGCATACTGAATATTAATATAATTTAATAATATTAATGCATATTGAATTCTATGGTATGATTCTTGATATAGTTCCTACACACTAAAACTGGGATAAATGAGCTAATTTAGTCTGGACTTAAATATGAGTAAGTCTGGATCCATCAAAATGTAATTTTCTCTATCAGCAGCCACTAAAGGCAGAAGAAAGTTATGTTTTTATACCTGTTCTTCCCCTTCTGACATAGAGGAGAAAGCAGCTTGGAGCTATTTTGAGACAAAAAATTGACAAATAGACAACAGGAAAAGGAAGTTCCCCTGCTGACTGGACTACACACTTTATTCACTTCTGATAATAGTTTCCAGATCATTTTTATTATTAAGAATAAAAGAATAATAGTAGAAATTGGTATGAGGAGTAACCTTGAGTAAGAAGAGCACAGTACAAACATAATATAAAAATATTGAACAACATCTAATAAAGGACTTTACCTTTATTTTTTTCCTTCAAATTTTCATTTCAATTGATAGCTCTGCCTTCCACATAAAATTTATTTATCTGTTTAATATAAATTAAAAGGTAAAGGTGGCCAACTCCAGGGGGTGGAGCTCATCTTTGTTAGGTGAAGAGCCAATGTTTGTCCAAAGATGCTTCCATAGTCATGTGGCTGGCATGACTTGTTATGCTATTGAATATATATGCTTACAAATCCAAACAGATTTATAAAGGCTGACAATTAAAGTAAATAGAACAACAGCATACATAAGAGGCACAGAATTTATAATAAATATTTAAGTAAAACTATAAATATTTAATTTAAATATTAAAATACCAGCAGCAAAATAATCTACAAATAAATAACATTGTTTCCTACCAAAAATCCAAGTAGCATCTCCATCAATATGACCATCAACCTCCAAAGGCCCTACAGAACAATTCTGTTTTCACAGTTTCCAAGAAGATCTATACTGTGAAGAAAAGTTTAGTACCTAAATAAAGTTATTCTGCAAAGATAGTTCCGTTTCAGAAAATTATAACATCATTTCATTCCTCTGTGAAAAATGAAGGGCAACCAGGAGCCTCTCCCTGTTTGTTCATAATGGAGAGATCAATTATTGTATAGTTGAAGAAGATAGTTGTGGAGAACTAGCTTCCAAACAAGAGAAGGCTTTCTAAGTCTAAACAAGCACTTTGCATTGAATTTAGAAACCTACTGGTAGCCAATATACCAAAAGTATGATGGACTGTTACTGATTAATACCTGCCAGCAAATAGGCCACAGCATTTTGGAACAACTGAAACTTCTGGGTGTCTTCAAAGGCAGCACCATGTAGAACACATTCCAATAGTCCAGGAATGTAGTGCTAAAAGTTTGAGTTACTACAGAGAGGTCTTATCATTCCAGAAAAAGGTGCAACTGGGGCAATGGCCAAAATTGGACAACATATCATCTCCCTTCCCCTCTGGCTGTATCTTCTACTTCCCTTTTCTGCAGAAACTTGAGTCCAGGAGGCTTCTTCTATAATGAACCTGCTCTATGACGGCTAATGCTTCCCCCTCAGGAGACAATACTGGAGCTGACTAAGTTCCTTGATAACAAACAATGACTTCTTGTCATCTATTTCTGTTTATCTCATCCAGATCCCAATGTCTTCAGATGCTGGAATAATATGTTGATAAAACACAGCTTTACCAGAGTGGCAATGTAAAGCTAGATATCATCAGCATATTGATAATGCCTCATCTTGAACTGATGCATGACCTCAACAATTTAATAAAGATGTTAAGTAACATAAGAGAGAGAACTGAAATCTATGCATTCCATAATTGATTGACCACTCTATCCCTATTTCACTGAGTGAAATCATCCCCTAACAAAAGAATGGAGCCACTGTAACAGTGCTTCCATTCCATTCTTTGCCATTAGTCAAGTAGGACATTTTGGTCAATCTTACTGAACACAGCCCAAAAGTCCAGAAGAATTAGAAAAGGACTGCTATTCCCATTGAAGCCCTGACTGAAGTAATCCACTAGTGCAAGCTTGTCCAAGTCTGAATCCTGACTAAAATAGATCTAGAAAACCCACTTTTCCCAAAACGGCTTTCCACAGGAATGAAAGTTTAGTTGTCATAGCTGAGCAGATCTAAGGAGAAACTTATCCAAGGCACCACTTTGGACTGTAAACCCAAAGAAGTCCAGATTCTAGTGAATATGTGTGACTTTTCAAGCAGAGTTGCACATTGTGGCACAATATTCAGAAAGAAAACAGTGACTGACCAGGCAATCAATAAAACTGCCTAGCAAATTATAGATAAATGTCTGCTGGAATTCTTCTTCTTGGATCAACTTAATTGATCTGTTTGCCCTGCAGGAATTCTAGATAAAAGTCACTAGATTATCAACCTGAAAAGGATCTTATGGCACTGATGTTATCCTCTCAAAGGCAGATATAAAATCATGCATCACCATTATGTAAGCCAAGGCCATGATCACTTAGGATTGCTTTAATAGAGAATGATGAGGTATCTTCAAGGACTAAAACTTGTATAATGAGAGAAAATACATTCATATACAGATGCCAAATATATACTAGTAAAGTATTGGCTCAGTGTGTTCAATATCTATTTTTATGGTCATGATATACATGTAGCACTACCACAGTAATTTCCTGTGACAAATATATTTTGGTAGTGATATTTTTCACGCAATTGCACATGTTAAAATTAGGTTGATCTAAAAATTAATACCTTATATAAAACTTAAAACAAGCATACTTGATTCACTTAATACAGCAATTGTGCAAAAAAATGGTAAAGGTTTCCCCTTTCAGTTGTGTCTGATTCTAGGAGGTAATGGGGTAGTGCTTATCTCCATTTCATAGCTGAAGAGCCAGCATTTCTGAAGACACTTCTTAAGACATAGCAGTGGGTAAAACTTGAACAGCTACTTCACTTTTGTCATATGTGATTGTGGAAACATACACTAAATTCAATATTTGACATGCTAAGATCCATTATTTAATTAATGATCTATTTATATTATTGTGGCTTAGTACACAATACTGAACTCTAGGAATAAATATTTCTCCTTTTGTAGTAATTAAGCTTTAGAGGATTTTTTTATCCATCTGATTAACATAATTTGAAGAATGTACAATACTCCAAATTAGTAGCCATGAAAAAGATAGAACAGCTCTGATTACAAGGAGCATCTTACAGAACAATAACAGTAGACAAAATAAGCAGAGAAACAGAAAGAAGCCAGCTCAAATTCACAAGTGTCTAAGAGTCCTATTTCCTCTACATTTTATAAACAGCTGCCTGGCAAAGTACAAATGACTTATAAGACTTATAAGACACAGGTAAAAAGACTGAATTTATCAAGTACATTTTCATATTGCTTTTTAATATTTAAAAATTTAACAATACATCAGTCTTCCCTAATTTAAATCCCTTTATATAAGTTGGATTTCAACTCCCCAAATCACCAAAGTAATCTGAGAATTCTGGAAGTTCAGGAAATGTGAGAATATCAGGTAGGAGAGGCTACTACAGATGTTCATTAAGGGATCAGTCCCATTGAGTTGAATAAGCCTCTCTCTTAAGTGTACCACATATATCACATGCCTTTGTTTTTAGAAGAGTTGCAGTTTCACAAATTCAAATTAAATGTAAACTCTTCCCTACATTTAAAGCTATGCTTATCTATATTAAAGAGAAATAATTTTCTGTCTTCTAAAATTTGGAGTCCATCCAATATAGCACAATATTTCTATTGACATAAGGCAGAATTATGTTACATAACATATGAAAGAAATAAAAACTGATAAATTCACATTAATACACATAAAATATTCACTTAGACTTTTTAATTTTTCTCTC
This sequence comes from Acrochordus granulatus, assembly GCA_032468055.1. Classification (NCBI taxonomy): domain Eukaryota; kingdom Metazoa; phylum Chordata; class Lepidosauria; order Squamata; family Acrochordidae; genus Acrochordus; species Acrochordus granulatus. The sequence goes on along the minus strand of JANHZU010002359.1, from coordinate 176,156 downwards.
CATTATTATTCACATCCAAACCCACCTCAGAAATATCCCAGGATATTCCCTCTTTTCTCCAACTTCTCAGTCTTGCCAATACACAGAAGTATTGACTGAAACTGTTCTACAACTCCAGCATTTTCTATACTCAGCATCTGAGTCCCAAGCTTACTATAGGGTTAACAGAATATTGAACCATATCAAATAATAACTGGGAACAATCACACCCTTCTCCTTATATCTCAGCAACAAAACAAATGCAAAAACCCTATCCCATTTCTAGCCAAATGGGTTCACAAATAACATTGCTACATTTAATCATTATCAGTAGCAGCAACAGCATCTATCTTTATGGAGCATTAATACATTTTTAAAAAATCCCACATTATAAGATATTCTCTTCCACATGAAATGTGGAATCTTATGTTGAAACCAATGAGGGATCCCATTAGTTGAATTCATTCATTTTATATACTAAAGAAGTGAGAAAAATAAGCAGATATTCTCCATTTCACAACGTAATTGCTGGAAACTTTAACAGCCCTTCCTAAGAAACACCCTGCCTCAGGAGATTGGCCTAGCACCCTTCTGATTGGTATTTCCCAAGGTGGCAAAGACTATATTATTTAATTGGGTGCTTAGTGATTGATTTTAGTGTTTTTATAAAGATTTATAGCAATTTATAGCTCTCATTTTGGTGGCATATAATTATTGTGCTGGAGTTCATTCCTTTTGATGTGGTGGTCATATTTAATTCTGTAAAATGCCTGGAGAAATAT
>JANHZU010002359.1:140264-151563 GCA_032468055.1 Acrochordus granulatus | reverse complement strand
CATTAATTACTTGATGAATTTTATCTGTCTTCTGAAGACATTTTTCATGATTTTGAACTTAATACCTTACACCATTTTTATCATATTATCTTTTTTTTTCAGGCCCTAGGTCATTTATGGATATATGGTACGCAACAAGCATAATGGTATCATAGAATTTATAGGCATAGCCGTGCTTATAAATGAAATCTAGCATTAAGTTTTGGTTAAGGGTTGTATAATAAATTGTTTTCACTCTAGGTACATACCAAAAGAACCATGCTGTTTGTACCTGCCTATAAAAAATATTTTATTCAGCTACACCATTCTTTTATTATTGAGAATTATTAGTAAGGCTACAATGAACTAAAGAAAGCCTGCATGGCAAGAATCAAAACTGCTGCTGCTATTCCTTAAAATAAAAAAGGAATGAGAAAAACTGGTACAATCTAAAGTGTGACTTTGAGTGCACACTTGGTTCTTACACAAACAGGGTGTTGCAAAAGTGAATCTCTCATGGTTTATCTATACTGTATTAAGATAACGACATTGCACAGGAGAACTGTGATCTCTTTCCCAACATCCTAATAGGGTTAAATTAAACATGGATCCCCAGTCTTGGGGGGAATGGTGAGCACATTTGGGTTCTGAGAACCCAAATGTGAGCACTCTTGCAATATGATTGATGGGGAATTTTCTCTCTGTGAAATTCCTTCCATGGACAATTGAAGCAGTCACATGCTAGTTGTCATCCATCTATTCATCAGAGGACATTCAGTTCTACACCTTTGCCCTTTTGGGGACTGATGGGTCCACACCCAAGCAAAACAACAGAGCTGCCACCCATTATTTGGTATTTTGCATTGAAGCAAGTCAGCTTCACAATTTTTTAAAATTTATTTTGTAAAAAATAAAACATTGGCTGGACAGGAAGCTCAGCTGGCAGCAAGGAAGTTGGGGCTAGGAGCTTCAGAGTTACAGGGAGATTCTTATTAAATATTAAGAGAAGTATCCTGGCAGTAAAAGCAGTGTACAAGGAGGTTGCAGCATAGATTACAGAAAGAGGTGAAGGTCTATCATTTACTAGATGTCTTTGGTCAGAAGGTGGGCAACTATCTACAGAAACAATAACAATCAATAGTTTAAATCAGGAAAAATCAGTGGTTTAAACCAGTCTAAATCATGCTGGTTGGGGAATTCTGGAAGTTGAGCCTACACAAGTGAAAGTTGTTGAGGTTGAGAAGCGCGAGTCTAAATGGCTGCTTCTGCCTCCAGCGCTCGGAGCTGATTCAAAAGACTGAGGCAATGAGCCAAGAGAATAGACCAGGAAAAGAGCAGGATAACAATTGCCGCTACCCTATTCCAGATGTTCCAGGTGATGCACAGTTTAGAATCAGAGCTTGATGCAGCAGGCAGCCATTCACATCTCGTCTCTTGTACAAACTGCCACAGAGACCAAGCAGCCCCTTCAAGTGTTCATCATTATGCAACTGCTTTCTAATTATTTACCTGGAATTCCAGCAGGTCCTGGAGATCCAGGTGGGCCTTGATAACCTCGAAATCCAAAATCACCCCGGCAACCACATTCTGGTGGGCTTTGGGGTCCACTCTGTGTTGTCTGTGAACACACAGTTCAAAAAAGGTTCATAGGATATCATGATTATGACACATATTAATATAGCAGTCCTCAACTTATGACCACAAGTCAGACTGGGACTTCCATTGCTAAGTGAGGCAGTTGTTGAATTATGACTTTTTTGCCATGGTCATTCAGCGAATCTGGCTTTCCCCCCATTGACTTTGCTCATCAGAAGCATGCTGGGAAAGTTGCAAATGGCGATCACGTGGCTCCAAAACTTTGCAGCCATCATAAATCCATGCTAGTTCCCAAGAGCCCAAATTTTGATCATGTGACTACAGGAACATTGTGATGGTTGTAACTGCGAGGATTAGTTGTAAGTCATTTTTTTCAGCACTGTTGTAACTTTGGTCACTAAATGAATGGTTGTAAATTGAGAACTACTTGTAACAGATTATCTGTAGCAATGTACCCCATTCCTTTTGTGCTGCATGAAGAGACTGCCCCACCTCTGTAGAACCTTGTTTTTCTCTAGGTTTGCAAACCGGTGATAAATAAATGCTGTTTCCTTCATGGTCATCAATAGCACATCAGAGTGTTTCTTAATCACTTATAGAGGGAAATGCCTGTAGCATACACCTGAAAAAATGAGGAATGGTGAATTTGGATCAAACAAATAACATATTAATTCTGCTGTGCCATTTTAATAAAGGCACTCAGTGATAGACAGCTCCACCTAGAGCAGAATGCTTCAGAGAGCGGCATCCACCTGCAGTTGACTGTACCTAAATCCTTCCTAGGAATAAGAAGAAATCCCTGGGGACAGTTGGATAAATTCCCAAACAAACTACCCTCTCCAACCACCAATGTGAAATATATTTGGGCTGCAAAATATAGACAACCTCTAGATGGCAGCAAAGAGAGTCCATATGGTCACCTGTCTCTTTGAAGCCCAGATATGGTAATCCTAGTTAAAGAGTGGCCTTGTACAATTCCCTTCACAGTTATTTTTCCTGTGGTTCCATTTCTGTTTTGGTTGAACTCATTTATTATTCCTTTGTTTATGTATGTTTTCAAAACATAAACCATTTTCTCTAAGTTTGGCATCTATCGGTGCAAGGCCTTGTGTGGTTCCCCTTGTGAGTGTGTGTATGTGTGTATGTATTTTTTTTGATGCAGCAGAAATCTCAAGGAAACCATATTCCAAGTCTCTTCCATTAGACAATGTCATCTTGATGGACCCAGGAATTGTGCCTTCTCTGTCACAGTGCCTGTCCTGTGGAACAGCATTACTCCACAGATGGAGACAGTACCAATCCTCTTTGGCTTTCACAAGACCCAGATGTTCCCCTAGGATTGGAGTGGAAGGTTAAGTGAGCTTTATTGGATAATGTTGCTTTTTTTGTAAGTTGGAATTTGCTTTGTGACCTCAGGGGTTATTATCTGAATTGTTTTAATTCACAGAGTCACAGCTTGTGGCATGTGGCCATATAAATGGTTATACAAACTTAAATGGATAAGATAAATGGTACTTTAAACCAACAATTTGGGTAGCAGTTTGTGTCTTGGGGTTCTAATAACCTCAGACAGTTTAGGCCACTGCACAGGGGTGATTACAGACATTTCTAAGAAAAGCATTAGTTTAAACATGGATACAATTCAAAATCTGTACAAGACAAACTACATTGTATGTTACTTATCTCTTTATTGATATCTAAATCAATGTGTATGCACTGATTAGCAGCCATTGACCTGTCTCTAATATTTGTTATCTGAAATCCTTCTATAAATTAGTTTTATTCATGTACAAAAAAGCCTGAACCTTTATTTCCATTTGAAGTGGGATCCATACATTAAAGCTGATTTTAATTAAGTGATCTTTTTGTAAAAAAAACTAATAACAACAATAATCATCGCATGTCTAGTGTCTGACAAATTGTACATTAATTGAGTAGAGAAAGGAGTACAGAGCAGTGTATTAATTAAATTATATGGCATATTCTCTACTTTAAAAATAAGTGTTATCTTTTGCTATTCTTATGAACAGTACTCTATACATGTCTAGTAAATCCTACTTTCAGTTAAGGATTACCCTCTAATAAATGTTTGTGCAAAATACAATCCTCTATAATTTTACATAGAAGATTAATTAAAATGTCTCTGTGAGACACAGAGACTTTTTCTCTATCTCACTGAAGTATGCAATCTTTCCTTCATGTCTGACAGCCTGTTTGATGAGGACATTTTATAACTCTAAGCCTCTTGAACAAAATTTGCTCTAAAACACAACAATACTTTTCTCATAACATTTCTAATGTATCAGCATGGCATAATTTGTATAAAATTAACCAGATCCCATAAATGTTATTGTGATCAGAAATGCTTAACATTGGCTGGGTTGCCCATTAAGTTGTAAATCCATACATTGGGACTTACATCTGAATAAACATGCATAAGGTTGGGTTATTAGTAGACTAAAGATAGTTGATGTAATATAGGAGAAAAAACATCTGATTGTATGGAAAATTAAGCTGATAGAAAAGAAAATCCCTTTGCAAACCAGTCATCCTATCCTGAAAGATATCTGTGAATAGCACGGTCATTCTATCATTAGGAACTAGGTGGTCTTGCAAAAGATAGTGCTATGGTTGGCAAGTAAAAATCTCACATATTTTCTGAACAGCATCTTAGAAGATTAATTCAGAGTACCTGGACTCTGTCTGAGGTAGTCTGTGCTACATCATCTACTTCTGGTTTCAAGACATTTTGGTCAGTCGAAGGACTATTACCATCATCTGCCTCAACCGTCCACTTATACAGTTGATTCCGCTGTCTCATGTTTTCCCTGCTGCTGGAACCTTTATGACCAATCTGGTGATGACTCTCCAAAACTTTGGTCACTGGATTATTATCTCTTCTGCTCACCTCCATATATTCTTCTTGGCCCAAGCAAAAATGAAGAAACAGAAGCAAAACCAGGAGACTCCACTGGAGGATATCCTTTGGTGCTATATGATTCAACATTGCAAGCTCCTTCGAGTGAGGGCCTTCTGCTAAGAAAAAAAACCCTGCTGTTGGTGTAATGGAGCCTTGGAGGCTGTTTCTTCTACTGAGTCTGCCAGGAAGACTTGGTGACCATCACTTTATATACTGCATGTAATAAATTACCATGTGAAAATGTCAGAGAGGCAGGAACCTTCATCCCAAATCAGTCATGCTTTCTGAAACAACCCAATCATTATCCACCACATCCTTCAGTACCGGGAAAATTGATTTGCATGCTGGAAATGTCCACCCCATTTAATGGACAGCTGTGGTTCCTTTTGGGAGTCATTGACAAATGTTTCTCTTCTTTTTTTAAAAAAAAGAGGGGCAGTTGGTTTTTGTTTAGAATGATGAAATAAAGCCCATATGGTAAATGTGTTATGCTTCTTGATTAAATATAGAGAGGCTAGCCACTCCGACTATTAAAAAAAATCTGGAGTTTGGAAACAGTGCTGTATTTATTTGCTAGCTACAAGCAAACCCTAAAGCAAATGTGCATATGTAGAATATCCATTCATTTGGAAACAATTCATTTGCCAATTAAGAAATAAAGGAATGTGGACGAGGGAGAGATTTTTACTTATGAATTGGATTTCTTAGTATATTTAAATCATTTCAGAAAAAATTGGGAAACAATCTAAAAACAGATGAATTCAGGCATATACTGAGTCCTTGTATAAAACTTGAGTTCTCAATATAAAACTTGATTTTCCCAACCAAACATCTTGGTCCCATAAATGTTCTTCCAATTCCAAATATTTTCCTAAAGGCAATTGCCAAACCATATTCAATTTTCCTGCCAAGTAAAGATAAATGACTATGAATTCAAGAAGCATGGTTGAATCTTATAAATAATATTACCCTGTAAAATTATCTTGGTCTTCTGATTTGCAGCTTCTATCCACAAATGAACATCTAAGACACTAAAAATACAAGAGACAACATTATAAATATTTCCACCTTAAGAAATTTATTCTAACAGAGCAATTTCACTGAACATCTATAGACTTCTATTTTAAGAAAAAATTCACCAATCATCTACACCCTTCTATTTTAGGGATATCATCTCCCTTGAATCTGAGCAATCAAGAAAATCATTACTTTCTGTGCCAAATCAATTAAATGCCCATATTATATTGTATTTATATGCATATATACATGCATAAGAGTAGAAAAAAATATGTAGCCACAGAGAGGAAAAGGCTTCTCCAAGCTGGTGCCTTCAATTCTATCAGATGATGAGTCCTAAATTAATCTCCCAACTAGCACATCAAATCAGTTGTGAGAGAGATTGTTCTGAGGTTGAGAAGTGAAATCTCCAGACATAAACAATCGGCAGATGGGAGAGGTTACTATAGACATATCAAATAAATTGATTCTTAGTCTGTCATATAAACATGAAAACTTCAGATAGATCCTGCCTTAATTAATTCTGTAATAAAGGATGATTTCTTTTTTGAGATTTTGAAAACCATCTGAACATAACTCATTAAAGAAAGTCTGTATGCATCTTGCTTCCTTGATTGTGCTCTTCTGTTAAGGAACTTGACAGAGAGTATTTTGGAATTAACTTCTGAACATGGTACAGTATTGATAGTAATTTTCTGGCTAAATTTCTATCCTTGAATAAAAAGATACAAATATTTGTTGACTGTAGAAACATCTATGTGAAAAACAAGCTCCTGCAAAACCTATAGTATTTGACTTCTTCACCAAATTGAGATAGAAAACCCAAGATAGACTTTCTGAGATAGAAGTTGGAAGGGATTATAATAAAGGATTTTGTAATTCTTGGTATGATCCTAGTTTGAAACCTGAAAGAATTTTGGTTAATCAATATAGAAAATACCAAGTTAGTCATCCAAAGGTATGGTTTAATAATATGTTTTAATAAAAAGTATCTTCATGTGCAACTCCAACTTGCATATGTTGCTGATTTCAAATACAAGTAGCTGTAGGGAAGAGAAGAAGGGAAATAAAAATGTAAAGGAAAAATCCTATCCTGTCTCCACAATCCAGGATTTTGATTCAGAAAGTATCCTCCAAGTTTTCAATTAACTTTCAAGAAGACATTCACAGAATTGCTAAGTTCAGGATTGCCATAGCATCTACATTTTTAACTTGTAGTCAGAGTACCAGCATCTATGTATACTTTACAGAAAGTCAGACATTTCCCCCACCTCTAAAAACCTTGACTGTTTCCAGCTCTGCAATTCTGTGTAAATATTGACCAAGTGAAAAAGGTGAATTTCCTGTTGGGAAATCATCTAGGAAAGAGTCTAGAGAAAAAGGATGCCTTGATACCAGTGAACACATTTAGTGAAAAAGGCATAATGGACAGCAGAGAATCCTATACAGTAGAAAAAGTCAACGTAAGTGCTGAAATTACTCAGAGGAAATGGCTGATTTCATGCATTATATTAAACCATAATCTGTTCTGATCAGTTTTGATTTAGTGTGATTTGCCATCCTAGCGATTGTGGTTCTGGACCATGGATAATGGAGCCTAGTCAACAAATTATAGTTTATTTTACCTTATCTTTTATTTCTTAATTTTTTAGTATCTTTGTTTTAAAAATGTTTTTACTTATGAGCCACCCAGAGTCACTGGGAATCAGGCTGCCTACAAAATTAAGGTTAAAACAAATACAAAGCCCATATTTAATTTAATGTGTGAAGTCTGCCAATGTTTGGAGGTTTTAGTTGAAAAAAGGATAATAAGGGATAATTTGGACAAGAAGGTACTGTGGGGAAATAGTGGAAGAAGAGACACTTTTCTCTTCTTAATACTAGAACCAAGGAATGATTTTATAAAACTGAAGAGTAGGAAAAAATTACAGTGATGAAAGGATGTGTTCTTCCATCCAGCAACACAGTTAAATTACATAATTTACTTCCACAAGAATGTGCTGATGGCTACTAACTTGACCTGATGTCTTAAAAACAACTGGCATAAAGAAGCGACTGAGATGTGTTTAGCTGGTTTGTGGACCAGAGTGTTACACTGGCCCCAGACAGGAGAATTATAGTTTAATCTGCTCTGTGATCACAAATAAGTGAGTTAATTCAATAAACCATATTTCAATAAATTACAAGACATAAAAATATAGAGAATTTTATTGAAGAGAAGTTACAAAGTCCAGCCATAGCAGATATCTATATTTCCATAAACAGCAAACTTTTCACTTCCAATTCCTAAGATTACATAAATGAAAAAGAGTCATAGCCATATTGTATTTGGGAAGTATAGGTTACTATACTTTAATACCAAGAATTACAAAATGCTTTATTATAATCCCTTCCAAATTGTCTTACTTACAATTATTCGTTTAGCAGTGATTTGAAGTTATGAAAGCACTTACAACTTACAACTGTCACACCATCCCCACAGTCATATTATTGTGATATGGTAACTGCCTCGCGTTTATGACAGTTGCATTTGTAACCTTCTTAGCTGGCTTCCAACAAGCAAAGTCAATGGAGGAAGCTGGATTCACTTAACGACCACAGCAAAAAAAGTTATAAAATCAGGCACACTTATGTGATGACTCTCTTAATGACTGTATTGCTTAACGATCTTGAAATAGACCAACTACACATTATATCCTGAATTCAAGAAGACCTGCAAGAACAACTGAATATGCAGCCAACATTTGAAGCTGAAACATCACTGCCACCCTCTTCATTATTGTGGAAGAGCAACAATCTAGATTGGAAGGAGGGCTCAAGTGAGGAATTAGCCTAGATTCATTACATAAACACAAGAGGGCTCAGTCTGATATCTCCCTTCCCTCCCCCATTGTTTTAGAGTCTTATCTGTTCTTTCCTAGGTGAAGGCTGCCAGTCTGGGGAGATTCATGTATCATGTGTTATATATGAGATTCATATATCATGTGGCAGAGAACAATAAAGTAGCTAGTTGAATATTATACGTGTGGTTCTGGTTGTTTGCACCTGACAATTATAGTGCAGAACAGCTGATATGAGGCATAGAATCAACAATAAATTAGCTACAGTTAACCCTTGAGACAAATTTTAAAATTATTTATTGTTTTAAACTTTTTGATGACTGTAAGGCCACAAAAGTCATTTTGCGAGATCAGCGGCATATACATTTGAGACATAAATAAATAAATTACCAAGGCTTAATGGAGAAGTACCATCAGATAGGATACTAAAAAATGCCAAAAGAATGTACATGACAATCCTATTAGCACCATAACTCAAATTCAAATTCAAACACATAATGAACTGGTACGTGCTAGAGCTACTGTACTCTTGGAGATGCTTGGCTACAAAAGTAGTTAAGACTGATGGGGTGGAACTATCAGTGGACCACAGCAGACATATAGATCAGCTACAAGTACCTTGGTATTCCATAGTCACATGGGAACCAGAATGAGGAAGCAAGGAAAACAGCAACATTCAAATACCACCAAAGAAGAAAATACGTCCTGAAGAGCCAACTCAGAAGGAAGAACAAGATCCATGCCATCAACACATATGCCCTGCTATCATCAAATACCCTGCCAATATAAAGAATTGACCAGAGGAGGATTTGGAGACTGCCAAAGTGAAAACTGGAAGCTCCTCACAATATATAGAGGTTTCCATCTCAAGGCCAACACCCAGAGATTATACCAGCCATAAAGAGGGCAAACAGGGTCTGCTGAGTGTCAAAGGCTGTATCCTAGATGAATCTAGGAGTACATCAGTAAGATGGCATCCAAAGATGAGTTGTTGAGACATTGCTTTCCAGCCCTTTCCTGTGGCTGGAAAGAGCTGGACTAAAAGACAACCCTTATCATAGCACCACAAAAACAGACACTAAGCACCAGATCCTTAGAAGCAGGGATCTAGCATATTAGACAGGACCCAAGATGCAGACTATGCAAAGATGAGAGAAGTCCATCACATAGTGGCAAAGTGTAAGATGCAGGCAGTAACAGCATACATTGAACAGCACAACCAAGCAGCTGGTGTTGTGACATATTCATAGAGTATACGCTAGAGCCTTCCAAGTCCAAATGGGAGATTCCACAGAAAGTCATGGAGAATAACAGGGCTAAGATCCTGTGGGACTTCCAGATCCAGCTGAAGAAGCAGGTACTAGCCAATCAACCAGAGATTGTAGACAAGGACCAGAAGGCAGCAGTGGTGATAGATGTAGCAGTGACAGCAAACCTTGAGAAAGTATGAGAAGCTGGAGAAATACCAGGGCCTGAAGGAAGAACTAGAGAGGATGTGAAAAGTAAAGGCCAAAATGGTAGGAGCACTCAGGGCTCTGACTCCTAAGTTTGGAAAGTGGCCCAAACAGATCCCAAGAACAACATCAGAGCTCCCTTCCCAGAAGAATGCAGTGCAGGAACAGCCAAGATACTGCACAGAATCATCAAACTTCTAGGCCTCTGGTCGATGACCTGAGACTGAAACATATCACTCATAATGGGGAAAAGGGAATTTTTAAATATATATGGCGATATATTTAAATATATATTTTAGTACCATCTAATCAATATCTGGATTTTTGCAAACCAAATGCCTTAGAGTTATGGAACTATTGCTATCCCATTTCTGTATTTTATTTTTTTTAATTAGGAACAATATTTTTTCTAGTAGACAACATTGGGATTTGTAAGATACAATTCAGAAAAAAGAATTGGCACATTACAGTTTGATTCAGCAAATCCTAGGACAGCCCTGCTGTTTTCAGCTGGTGATAGAGATTTTCTGCAGTTTCCTGCGACATTAAAATACAAAATGTTTCCAGATGAGTAATGCCCATTCACAGCAGACATACATTGGAAAGGACAAGCGGAAAAATCAAAGAAGGTGTGGTTTCATGGTTTTATTGCTCAAGCAAAAGTTAGAATAAACACAATTTTATTCCAAAACTTTGATCTTCTCTGTCTTTTAATTATATTTGCCAATTACAAATCCCCCTGGGCTCTTTCTCCAACTGCCATCATTCCAATTATTTCACCATTTTGGTTCTATAAATGAATGAGAACTAACAACCAAGCTTAAAAAATGACTGGAGCCAAGTCTTCTCTCAGAGGTGCATGGCATAGCATGGGAAGAGGAACATAAGGCAACCAAATGAGATATTTTATTTGTATATTTATTTTATTATTTGGCTCCAGATCCATTTATTGGTCATTTTGTTGAATGAACAGGTATTTTGATTTACAAAGAAAAATTATATTATCTTTAGCAGATATTCTGATCTGCGAGATTAGTTTCCAACTGGTATCAAAAGTTGCCAAGGACTCATTCATTTCTCAATCAGGCTTTGGGAAAAGTATGAAAAGCTGGAGTAATGCTTATCCTTAGTTTTCCCTGAATAAAACTCTTCTGACTCTGCTGGGTTTAGCTACCTATTTTAAATTCCCACAATGTCCCTAGCATAGCTCACTCTTTTTCTTTCAACTATTTAGTAATTTTTCAAGTTCAAGTATATCTACAGCTCTTCAGAACCTGAAATAGTTCTCTCACCTGCCAGAGAGAGCCAGTTTGGTCTCGTGGTTGAAACATCAAGCTAGAAACCAGGAGACTGTCTGTGTGACTCAGGGCCTGCTCAACCCATCTCACAGGGTTGTTGTTGCGGGGAAAATAAGAGGGAGGAGTATTAGATATATTCACTATCTTGAGTTACCTATAAAAAATAATAAAGGTGGGATAAAAATAAATGTGAAT
>JANHZU010002359.1:12702-24791 GCA_032468055.1 Acrochordus granulatus | reverse complement strand
CACAGCTGAGCATCCTTTCAGCTTTGGCCCAGCCGTTTCACTCTTTCTGGAGCTACTTGTAATTCCTTCTGATGTGAAAGGCTCCTCTTCTGGCATCCTATCTTTTAGCCTTTTGTTGCTGTCCATGGGGTTTTCTTCGCAGAGATACTGGAGTGGCTTGCTATTTCCTTCTCCAGTGGAGTCCTGTAGCCCATTTTCCACTAGATGTCCAGGATCCCCAATAATATCTAGCACGGTCCTTGTTAACCCAGGCAATGACTGAGCCGGTATGGATTTCTGTAATTCTCATATTTTTATAGGTGGGAGACACTCTTTGTCTGGATCCTCTGATTAGACCTGTCCAGTATGGTTGAACCTCTGGCAGAGCTCTGATCTTCAAAGCATACAAGCCCCCCAACCACAGCAAGGTGGTGCCTCACTGGAAGGTCCCTGGCGGTATGAACCACAATGATGGCTTATTTGAGTGTATATCACACTTTTCCTTCTGAAAAGCAGAAAATGGCTTGGATTAGGATTTCTATTTTTGCCCTCAACAAAGATGAGTGGATTTCCATGGCTGAGGTTGGGCTTGAACTTGGATCTCCCCAATCTACGTCAACACCTTCACTATTACTCCATAATGGACAAATTCTTCCATTACCTGTGCAGCTGCAGGTGGTCAGCAAATGTGTTCTTACTTGCTCCTGCAGAGAGGAAGCATTTTTCTTCATGAAGTAATAGTCTAAAAACCATCATTTTCTGTCTTGCTCTGCAAGGAGAAAAGCCTTTTATTCTGCCAGATGAAGTAGGAAGCAACATCTCTCCTGCTTTAGTCACATGGAGATAAGTTCTCCAGGCAAGATCCACTGAGGGAACCAGTCCTCTGCTTTGTCATCTACACATTTGTTTTTTTCTATGCACCAGCAGACCTACTGCTTCTCTCTACTTTTACATTGGGGGTGGGTGAGTGTGTGCATGTTTTGCTGCTTTGGGTCGGTGGCTTATCCTTATTAAAAGATGACCATAACTTCACCTGGAAGATGTTCCCCACCACCTATTTTGTGTCCTCTTTGTGGTTTATGCAGTCAAGATCATTATTTTCAGTATTCTGAATTCAAAAATACAATCCAGATTGCATTGAAAATTGGAACTCTTGGGAACAGCCACACCACAATATCATCTTTCTGGCAGAATTGGAGTGGTGGATGGAGAGGTTTGCTAGCTGAATGAAAATTAAATGCTGACCCAGTAATGATCAAAGAGGGGAGAAAAATGTAGCTCCTTGTCTTGATGGGAAAGGAATTTGTTGGATTCCATTAGAATTAAACATAATTGCTGAATACTGCCATCTGCTGTATCTGCAGGCAAGAGCCTTCAAAACAGAAGATACAGATACCACAATGGATTCTTCTTCCACCCACACAGAATCGGATCCTTTGACTAACAGGCTGAGTGGGGGTTCTGCAGGGGCAGATGAGATCAGCACATCTTTCCTGAATCCGGCTCAGGAAAAAGCAGGTCCTAATGAATTAAAAATTAAACAGCTGCAAGAAAGTTTAGAGGAAGTGCAGAAGAGGCTGGATAGTTCAGAAGCAAAGAGATTGAACTTGGAGTCTCAGCTTCAGTCTAGTATGCTGGAGGAGGCTCACTTGTTAAACAGCTCAGAAATTTCAGAGAATGGCTCAGACCTCAATCAGAAATTAAAAGAAACTCAAATCAAATATGAAGACACAGTGATGCTGCATATACAGAGACAAATGCAGCTAGGCTTGGTAACTTCAGAAGGCCAAGAAGCTAACCTGCAAGAGCTCAGGACAACCTGTGAGGAAGTTGAGCTGTTGAAGGAAGAGCTGAGGAAAGCTCAAGAAGATGATGAAATGTTGAAGGTGAGGGTGAAGGAACTAGAAATAAAGCTGGAAGAAAGAGAGAGAAATGCAGCTGGAATAATGTCTGTGGAGGAATGTGAGGAGATGAAAAAGTCATATTGCTCAGTTATTGAAAATATCAACCAAGAGAAGGCGTTGCTAATTGAGAAGTATAAGGAAGGACAGGAAGAAATCAAAAAGCTCCAAGACCGACTGAAGACTCAAATGGAATTAGGGCAGAGTGAGGAAGCTGAAGAGGTGAAGGATGCAAAGAACCAAATGATAAATGAACTCAACAGGCAGGTCAGTGAACTCTCCCAAATGTACAAAGAAGCCCAGGCAGAACTAGAAGATTGCAAGAAAAAAAACACTCTAGAAGATCTAAGTTCAGGGTACATACCTCTGGAGGAATATGAGAAGCTCATGGAAGCCACTGTCCTGCAGAGAGAGCAAGCTGAACATGCTTTGTTGGAAATAAAGACACAATATTCAAAAGTGTTAAATGAAGTGGCACAACTCCAAAACCTGGTTGACACTCAGAAGAAGAATTCGGTCTCCATCACAGAACATCTTCAGGTGGTGACTACTCTCCGGACTTCAGTGAAGGAAATGGAAGGAGAAATAAATAAGCTCAAAGAGCAGATTCTTCATAAGGAGAGTGAAGTGCAGCGTCTGCAGAAGGAGTTGTTAGAAGAAGAAGCCGCAGTGTGTGAAGCCATGGTGCCCAGAGTATTGTATGAAGAGCTTCGGTCTTCTTCAGAAAATGAAGTTAACTCCTTGTCATCCAAACTGAAGGATTTGATGGAGGAGAAGGAGACTTTGTCTGCTGATCTTGCACAGTTGAGGAAGGAGATCTCACAAGTGAAAGGGGAGAAAGAGAATCTCCAAGCTCTTCTCCAAACCAAGGAAGAGGAAATCAAAGGATTACTTCATCAATATCGTAAGTCTCAAGAAGACCTCCTTGAAATGAAAAGAGCTTCTGAGAGTGCCTTAAAAATGGATGAGGACAAAGATAAAAAGGTTAGTATTTCTAACATCCCTATTGGGAATGGCTGGGTTTCCCCAGGTCCAAATGTGTCCCCCTGCATCACTCATCCACTGGTTAATTAGATTACTTGGACATATTTGAAACTGTGCTAGCTTCTTTGCTGTCATTGGAGAATCCTGGGCTAGATTGGATCCCTTTGGCTTTAACCAAAGTAACAGAAATGCTTTCCTAAAATGCTTTCCTATACTCCAAGATAATTATGTACAGTATCTCTTGCATGAACCTGTTATTTCAGAGTGTTTGAAGAAATAGATCCTCAGCTCTTCATGAGCAGAACAATCAGCAATGCAAGATTTTGAAAGAATCCAAGTAAAAGGCAATAAAGAATGGTGATTACGGACTACAGGCTTGAGAACAACAGTTTGCTTTGAGTAAAAGAATTGGGGAAGAAGCAACTCAAAACTTGTTGGAGAGAGGGGCCTTGTACTTGAAGTATTCATAGTTCAGATTTTGATTTTTTATAACTAAACCCATGATTAAACATTAGCTTGGCCAGTGCAGTGTAATCCAGCAGGTTGAACAGTGTATAGTCATTGATTATAGAAAGTCCTTGACTTACAACCACAATTGGGACCAGAATTTCTGTTGCAAAGCAAGGTGGTTGTTAAGTGAGTCACACCCAATTTTGTGACTTTTTTGTCACAATTGTTAAGCGAATCACTGCAGTTGTTGAGTGAATCACTTGGTCATTAAGCAAATCCAGCTTCCCCCTATTACTTTGTTATTCGAAGCCAACTAGGAAAATCGCAAATGGTGATCTCACAATTCAGGGACTGCAGCCATCATAGATACATACCAGTTGCCAAGCACCCAAATTTTGATCACATGACATGGAAATGCTGTGACGGTCACAATGTAAGAAATGGTTATAAGTCAGTTTTTTCAATCCCATTGTAATTTTGAATGGTCACTAAACCAATGGTTGTAAGTCAAGGACTACCTGTACATTATGATTAAACTTTCCATTTGCACTAAATAGATAATGATGGCAGTTTCCCACCTTTAAAGCAGATCTCAAGACTTTAATGTACTCTAGAATAATAATGCTTTTTCCTTTTTCTGACACATAAACAGATATCAGACATGTCTAAGGAAGTTACCAAGTTAAAGGAAGCATTGAACAGTCTTTCCCAGCTGTCTTACTCAACTGGTACACCTAAACGGCAAAGTCAGCAGCTGGAGCTGTTGCAGCAGCAGGTGAAGCAGTTACAAAACCAATTGGCTGTAAGTTTATACTCCCTTATCTACAATTCCTTATTTTTGTAGTTAAGAGACCAAGGTCTTCCTTGGGATGAAACTGGGTACAGGTAGTCCTCAACTTTTGACCATAATTGAGCCTGGGATTATGGTTGTAAGTGGTGCTGGTTATGCAAGGGGTCATCCTATGACCACATCAATTTTACAATTTTTCTTGTAGTGGTCATTAAGTGAAACCCAATGGTCATTAAGCAAATGCCACGCTTGTTAAGTAAACTACAGTCATCAAGTGAATCCATTATCTGCAGTGGGCATTTTTTTATAAAAAAAACATAAATCACAATTATGCAACCATGGGACATTGCAAGTGGACTGAATGCAGGGCAGTTGGCTGAGTGTCCAAAGTGCAATCACATGATGGTGGGGGCGGGCATCCTAATTTCAAATCTGGGTTATAAGTAGCCCTGTGGAGATCCATCATAACTTTGAATATTTTTGTAGGTCGAGGACAAACTGTATAGAAGTATGTCTGATATCAGGGAATTAAAGCAACAGTCTCATTGAGATTGTTCCTTCCACCATGCAAGAGTTCATTTTCTTCTCAGAAAAAGATATTTTTTGATTCTTTTAAATCAGTGTGGGAGCCTGCCTAGAGAACTATAGGATTTCTGAATTTCTGGGATGACAAAACTCAGCAAAACAGCATAGCATTAAGTTTGAAAGCACCATGGGCCAAAATATTCTATCTACTGATTGTGCTTTGTGTCAATACCAGGTAAGGCTTGCATAAGAGTTAACAGCAGTTTCCAGAATATTCTGAGGTTGAGTGATCATCAGTCAAATGAATTATCAGTATGAATGTTTTCAATTTGGAAGTTGATAGTGTGGCATTAAGAGAAACAGAACATCCATCAAAACTCCTGAGAAGTGCTAATCTTGTTGATCTCAATTAAGATATTTGGCAAAGAATATTGGAACCTCATGAAATTTCAGTATCTTTTCATTCCTTTCTTACTCCCAGAAAGTGTACTGCATCTCCTTGTTTCCATGGATTATAGTATTCTTCTTCAACAATGCATTCATCTTGCCTTTCTTCAAAGGAAGATATGGTAGAGGAGAAAGATATGTGCCATTTAAAAGCCAATATTAGTATTGGAAAGGTAAAAGATAATCTGGATGGATAATCTTAATTTACAACCAGAATTTTCATTGCTAAGCAAGGCATTTGTTCAGTGAGTCACACCCAGTGTTATGACTTTTTTTTGCTACGGTTGTGAAGCAATTCACTGCAGTTGTTAAGTGAATCTGGCTTCCCTCACTGAGTTTGCTTATCAGAAGCCAGATGAAAAGGCAATCAGATGACCCCAGGATGCTTCAACTATTGTAAAAAAATACTGGTTGTCAAGCACCTAAATTTTGATCACTTGATCATGGAGATGCTGCAACAATCATAAGTGCAAGGACTGGTCATAAGTCACTTTTTTAGTGTTGTTGTAAATTGGAATGATCACTAAACAAACGTTGGAAGTCAAGGACTACCTGTAATAATGCAGAATAGCTTTAACTAGACAGTGCCCCTTGAATAGGTTCTTCCCATTTAAAAAAAAATAAAATGGGGAGACTTACCCTTTCCTCTTGAGCTTCCTTCCCAAGGATTTATCCTCTAACCCAAGCCAGAAATCTATTTTCTGTTCTGCACACACAAGTCTGGAATTCTTTCCCCTATGGGATGGACAGGTTAGAAGCAAGGAAACATCTGGGATGGAGGGACATAACTGTGCACTTGGATTGCCATCACAACATATATGTTGCAGATATGGCTTGAATGAGTATCACATTCTGTTTTACATTATCTTGTTAGAAAGTTACATCTATGTTCAATGTTAGAACATTGAATGCTAGTGCTGATTGTTGGTTGATCATCTTTCTTCACAGGAAACAAAGAAGCAACATCAGGAGATAGTTTCTGTTTACAGAACTCATTTGCTTTATGCTGTGCAGGTGAGAGGCTCTTTCCTCCAGCTTTCCTTGTATTTCTTTGAAGCCAACATCTGGTTAAAGAAAGTAGTGGATTACATTTATGGAGTTCTTGTGCTCTATGACTTTGGTTGTTTGCTTGCAGACATTTCATAACCCAACTAGTTAATAACTTCAGTGCACACAGACAAACTTCCACCAACTATTCTTCCACAAACTTCCACCAGCTGTTCTTTCTTCATGAATGCCTGTGATAGTGTGCCCTGCAGCACTGAAGATGTTACCTAGATGGGTAATGAAATGTCTGCAGGAAAACAACCAAGCTCACAGAGCTCAAGGGCTCCACAGTTCAAGCCTGAGCTACAAGTTTTCTCTTATATAGAATATATTTTTGTACTGTTGATAAAACAATGGAAGGTGCAGGGATATGCTTCAACAAGACCCTTTGTACATAATTGTTGTATGAGAATGAACGCCTCTTCAAACTTGGTCTGGCCAAATCATTATAAATAAGGGGTGGCTTTAATTTGATTAAAGACATATATCATTTTAACTGGAATGATTGAGTAAAGGTTGTCATCTCAACCTGTTATGTAGCAGAGTGACAGATGTTTATAGTTCAGAGCATGATTGATAATCATAGTATAAAATGAATAATTGTTTTATTATTACAGTAATAATTGTAATATTACAAGACAATAATTAAGAATTTGACCTCATGGTCTTTTCTCAAATGTTGCTGATATTGTTTCTTCTGTTTTTCCCCTTCTCTAGGGCCAGATGGATGAAGATGTCCAGAAAGTGCTTAAACAGATTTTAACAATGTGTAAAAACCCATTACAAAAAAAAGGTGAAACTGTTTTTCTGGATCCTTGATGCTTCTGCTGCAGAATTTGAAACTCACCTTAAAAATATTCTCAATATTTGACACAAATGCAAAATTCTCCAGAGATTGCAGTTTACTATAAATCAGGGATGATCAACATCTGACCTTCAGTATTAGAATGTGGTTGTATGTTTTCTTGGATTATGATGTGTTAAGACAAATTTTCACCATTTTGGTTGTGAGCAGCTGCACTGTCTGAAGCTGGAGGCAGAAATTAATTGTTCAGTTTCTGATTATGTTAAATGGATAAAATTACTTTCTTTATATTTTTAGGCCTTCAGATTCCCAATAAAACCTAGAAGCGACTTATTAATGATAAGGAGGATAACCTCTTGTTGAATAAAGCCAGCTGCAGTGTTTTCTTTTTATTTATCTATTAATTTATGGACTCCAAGAGCACCAGATTTGTGATATTTATTAAATAGATAACATAAAAGATAGCCATGTACTAAAGCAAGTACATACTTCTGAAAACAGCTAATTGCTAAAACCTCAGTTTCATTATCAAGCAGGAAATCAAACTATCTATGCAAAATTTTGCAATTCTATTGGAAATAGAACTTAGAAGAGGGAAAAGGGTATTCCAAATTGTAAGCAAGGGATCTGAATGAATTCATGATGTTTACAGTGAGTTATCTTATCTCACAGTTCCAAACCTCACTTTTGTAAAACAGAAAACTTCTCTATGATATATTTTTAGTGGCCCTCAAATTTAGAAACATCTTTATAATGAGAATTATTTGCTATGTAACACTTTTTTCCCATAGACCTTAATAACAATTTAAGCAATTGCCTTGTTTTTTCCTTAACCCCACTCTGTAATAAAATCAGAGAAAGTAGTCCACTGTCTCTGTGTTGAAATATGTATTCATGTATTTTAAAACTGTTGTTTTCTTTTCCAAAATGCTGTAATAATTAAAGCAGAAAAAGAACTTCTCTTCCAGAATTGTTTGTCACAATACATTTATATAATATAGTTATAATTCTTTAAATTGTAATGGTGCCTAAAAATCATTTGGCTGCTAAATTTTAACAGAAATAAATAATAGTTGTAATAGAAATACAGGATGATGATAGCAAATTGGGTGATGATCAGTAGTAGTAGGATATCATTTTGGGATGGAAAGAAAGAATATGTGATATTATTTTATCTTCTATTTTAAGGACTGTTCATTCTGGAATCAGTTTCAAACTATTGTGACCAAATTTTAAACAAATGTGAGCTTGCCAAGGGTGTTGGTCACTTAGTGGAAGAAACATAAATATAGGATGAATGAATGGTATAATTTTCAGAAAAATTGTTTTAATCAGTTTACACTTTTAGTGTAAACCTGATATTTACAGGAGCACTTTTTATTTCAGAAATTGATGATGATACCACCTTTAAGAATTAGACAACATTGATTAAAGTCTTTAGATAGAATTGGAAAATGAATAGGTGTATCATTCCAGTTGTCTGTGGGTTAAAAAAAATCCCAAAATATGAACAATTTATATTTTCCCTAAAGCAAAGAACCTTTTTGTGTCTTTGGTGTATGGAAGGACTGAATTGTAAAGCAGCTCATTCCCAATAATGATCCCCAGTGCCCTGTAATAAGTGGCAAGTAATTGTCCATTCCCTCAGGACTACTAAATTCACCAAGTACTTCCCATCTACTTTTTCTTAAATTGTGTTTTTTGTACAATGACCAGAATTTTGAATTCCTGGATCTTTTTCTTTTGGTTTTTCTTGTCTTTCTCTACATTTGAATAATTTGGGATAATATTTCTTCAAACAAAACCTCTTTTAATGCTTCAAAGATGTGGGAAAGTTTTACAGCATTTACCAGCAAAACGAACAAAAAACATAGACCAATAAATGCTGCCAGCGTAAAACTTGAGGAACCGTTTTGTAGTTTTGCCTAACATTTTTATTTTGTTTTGTTACATGTATTTATTATAAGTATCCTTGTGGACACATTGGAAATTGTACTATAGCATAATAATTATTCTTTGTACATTTACAGAAGTTTCCTTATTCAGCAAATAAAAAGGTTTTTTTGTCCATCAGTCTTTTCATTTTTAGATCTTTTGTGTAATGCTTTATATTAAGATATACAGGGTGTGCAGTGATGCAAGTGATTAAGATGCTGGGCTTGTCAGCCAGAAGGTTGGCAGCCTGAGTTTGAGACCCAAGCACCACCTACCACCTAACAGGGTGGGCTCCAGTTATTTGTCCCAGCTCCTGCCGACCTAGCAGTTCAAAAGTATGTAAAAATGCAAGGAGATAAATAGGTACTGCCTAATTCAGTGGGAAGGTAACAGCATCCATGCACCTCAGCATATAGTCATGCCAGTCATGATAATGGAAGTGTTTTCGGGCAGCACTGACCTTTCGGCGAGGAAACAGAGATGAGCACTGCCCCCTAGAGTTGGCCATGACTGGCAGTGGAAACCTTTACCTTAAATTAAGATACTTCAGAAGAACCAAGGAGAAGTTTCTTCAAGAAACACATGCAGATGTTATAATTTGCAAAGGCTCTCATCACCTAAATCCATAGCCAGGTTTCTGCTGCCAAACCAGTTGATAAGCCCCAGTATCGATAATAGGTGCAGCTCAGAGTGGAACTCTGGAGTCCTTGGTGCTTTCTGAGTTTGGTTATTTTCTTGCAGACATTTCATTATCCACTAAGGTAACAACATCAACCCAGCAACATCAACGCAAGTGGTATGGGGTTGTTCCATATTTATACAAGGAAGTACAAAGGAGACAAGCAATCAAGCAGAAGACCAAACCAAACAGCCAGTGACTTCAAGCAGAATGCCCTGTAGCTTTCAGGCAACAATATTGAAATGATTTGACATTCATCTTGGAGGTGATTTTTCAACTTGTCAGTCTATCCTACAGACAAGGAATTTTCTTCTGGGAACACTCCCCCTCCCTCCCAGGAATGAACAGATCCAATTTTGCTTAGCTTTCTGAGATCAACGAGGGTGTGGCATCTAGCTAGATAACTGAATTTAAGCTTGCCAATAAAGCTAAGCCATTCCCTCTGGTGATATTTCTGAGCACCTCTCCAAGCTTACATTTCTGTACTTTTTAGCATTGGTGTTGGAAGTGCATCAGCCTGGCCTATAGTTTAGTTTTACTATCCTAATTCAAGATGTTGCCTTTAATCAGTGATATTTCTTGGTCTTTTTAAAGACTTGCTGAAGCTCCATTTAATTGGGCCTTTTAAAACATGGCTTAGATGCATTCTGCTTAATCTGTTGCTACTGTATTGTAATTGCATAATAGTTGTGACTCTTACAGCTGCCAAATGCTCTAGAAGTAAGAGCCAGGTGGGGCAGCTTGCTCTGCCTGAAGCCTAAAGGTATGCCAAGAGAGTGAATAATAAATTGCATGGCTCTGTCTATAAGAGGCACAGCATTGATGCTGCAGGGCAGGTTCAATCAACTGTCAACCAAATAGGCAATATTGATCAATTGCAAAAGGGGGAAACATGACCTTTTCTTCCTGAAGGCTAAGGCAGAATCAGGACAAGAGTTAAAGCTCATTATATCAACATGACAAGTTGCGTTTAGTAACCTGGAAGCCAAACATTCATTCAAAGTATCATTCCAGTTTTGAAGGGCTCATTTTTCACAGTAGGTATACTGGTTTGTAGAACTTTAAACTTGCTTTTTCATTCTGCACACATTTCAATACACCTGTAGTACAGATAAGATGGAGTGGGGAGAACCAAGATCATATACTAGTTTTGTACAATTGAATGCAAAGAACTAATGTGCAGATGACAAAAATAGAATGGGTTTTCTTAAGCCTGGTATCCTCCATCAGTATTTCTCAGCCTTGACAAATTAAGTGTCTGGATTTCAACTCGGAATTCTAGGAGTTGAAATCCACACTTCTTCAAGTTACCAAGATTGAGAAACTGCTCTGGATAATCTGGGTCTCCCCTTCCCAGAATTCATTGAATACATGAAGAATGCTAAGATGGGATAGGTGGGATCCCAGCAATCTATCCTGGGTTGTCCTCCGTTTGTAAGCCACTCTGCCACCCAGTTGGCCACCCTCCAATTTCTAATCCATGTGGGAGGGTAACAGCTGATTTGGAAATGAGCTGTGCATACTAACTATTGGGAGGAGGGGAATACACACGGATGCAAACTTTTGTCCTGATAGAAGCCTTTATGCTGCAGGACAGGTTCAATCAACTATTTTTAGTTGTGGTTGAAAAGGAGGACCTGCTAGAAGAGCGTCCATGTCACCAGGGTAACAAGAGCAGTGTGCTGTGACCATAGCTACTGTACAGCTTGGGGTGTGGCCTTCGTTTGATCAAAAGTAATCCACCCAAGTCTGAAGCATGGAAGACATGATGCCTTCTCCTAAGATCTCAATGTGTGGTTAGTGTGAACCCATCTTGCAGTGGGGTTGATTTCCTGAGAGAAGGCCACAAGTTTCTGGCCAAAAAACCTGCACTAAGGTAAGATGTGGTCCTGTTGCTTACTCTCTGTTTTTATGCACAATCGTGCATTTTGAGATTGGTAGAGTTTGGATATTATAAAACCCAAATCCAGTGTTGTATTCAGCCTGTCCTTCAAAGTTGCTAAGAAAGAATCACAATGGCAATAAATCACTGATTCTTCAAATGAAGCTTCATCTCACTTCTACAACTGGATGGAGCCAAAGGAGGAACAACTGCATGCTGCTGCCAATTATTAAAAAATATATTTTTAAGTGTCTTAGTAATCCTCAAGGTGGCAAGGAATAAAGCATTTTTCAGAATCAGTGGGATAAAAGGCTGGGGCTGAGATAAATGCCTGACTGCTAAGCTATTCCAGACCTTTATCAATGGAAGTATATTCAGCTATCAACATTCTTCTTAAGGATGTTTTTCAGGTCTAAATTGAATAGTCGTTGTTTTTAAGAATCCTTGGAATTCTTGGTCCTGAATCAAATTACATTATTAAATTTCTGCACGAGGAAGCTGTGATTGTTTAACTCAAGTTATATTATGGCTGTAAGCTAGGATAGCTATGTTTTTTTTTTGTTTGTGCTTTTCTTTGTGTGTGTGTAGTCAAGTACTTTGGCCACATAATGCGCAGGGAGGACTCATCAGAAAAGACTGTGATGCTGGGAAGGATTGAAGGGAAG
>JANHZU010002358.1:440505-452271 GCA_032468055.1 Acrochordus granulatus | reverse complement strand
CATCTGATCAGACACCTCTTTCAAATCCACATTAAAGTGGCTCACCATTTTTTTTCAATTTTCCCTTCCAGTTTTGCTTCTAATCTTCCCATACTTAAATCCATTTTCTGAGCCCAATCATTCATTTTCACCATCATATTCTCATTCAGTTTTTGAGTCCAATCATTCATTTTTGCATCCATATTTTCATTAAGATTTTGTATCTCCTCAAAAATCTGTCTCATATTAAAATCTCCTATCACTCTAGGAACTTCTTTTCTTGGAGGCATTTTATAACAAGTCTCTGATGTAGTATATTAAAAATGAAGAAGAGAAAATGAAGATAATAACTCCACTTAATTCTCAGTTCAGCTCAATTCAGCATATAAACAAGCAGGTGAGTACAGAGTTAAATCCTCCTCAGTTCTCAGTCTCATGATGCCATTGCTAGGCTATTGCCAATCCACTACTTGCAAATCCACAGATTATCAAAAACAAGACGAGTGTTAATGTCCTCTTAATGACATAGTTAAAAATCACAAAAAACAAGTTGTTGATCATAGTAAAAAAAACCCTTATCCTTCCCTCTTCCTTTCACCAGAGTAAAAAAAGAGTTCAAAGTTTAACTCTAAAGTTGCATAATAAGAGTTCAAAAGAAGTACACCTACCTCCATACTGGATCAAATTCTGAATTAAGTGAAATATTGTAAATAAATCCAGGGAAACAAAGTTTATTGTCCATGCAGAAGTAAATTGTTAATGCTTCCAAAATCCATACGAATAACAGTAGCAACAGCTTTATACTAAAAGAAAAAGAAAAAGCAACTAAGACCAGAAATGATGTTGCTAATTAAAAGACTAATGGTTGGACTTTTCCCCTGCGCTCCAGCTGTGAGTCTCTGTTTCCCCTCAGTCAGATGGCACCCTAATGCTGTGCAAGAGTAACATAGGCAATTCTTCAGAGCTTCTCTTTATCTAAGAGGCTAATTGACTCTAGGATCTACTGAGTTGACCCACCAAAAGCCTTTCAGTACAAAAATAAAAGTGCAGCTCACAACACCACATCTGCCAGGAACATCACCATATTCATTCCTCCTCAATATGGGTAATATTGAAAGCAAGAGGCATGTGATTTCATTTTGCATGCAATACTTGTAGGCCAGACACACAAGATATATTCAACACAATAATGAAATGATAATGTCTTGAGGCTGTAAAACAAATCATGACTTTAGATTGCAGATATCCCATTTCTTTCACTAATTCCCTTAGTTCAGAGCTAACCCTAAAATGAGGTCTTTATTTATCCAGCAAACAATGGTTCCTGAATGCCATAACTTGTTACTTTGTTCCTGAGTTGCCTGGCTTAAATTTCACTGAACTATAACTACTAACATCTTATTGGCAGGAAATTCCTTGGAGCAGGGTATACTCAGTTTGTCTATCCTATTTCACTGTTATCTCTCAATCTTGCTCTGAATTTACCATAAGAGGACTGTTGAAAGAATAAAGCAGTGGTTATAGATAATGAAACCATGTACATTGATTGAAAGAGGCATGGTGGCGTAGTGGCTTAATGTCACCGGCTGTGTCAACCAGAAATTGTTAACACTCTGGTGGGTTGAGCCACAGCACTGCGGGATAGGGTGAGCTCCTTCCAGCTCCTGCCCACCCAGCAGTTTGAAAGCATATAAAAATGCAAGTAGATAAATGGGTACAACTTTGGTGGGACAAGCTGGCTGGCAGCAAGGGGAGCAAGAATTCAGTGCTGGACCTGTGTGAACTCCAGCGTGGAGCAGGATCCATGGAAGAAGCCTCCAGATGTGAACACTCCTGGTCAGCTGGTGGATGGAGTTATTATATCCTGTTTTTATAAATGTTCTGTTGTTCTGTAATGTAGTCAATTGTAAGCTGCCAAGAGTTGACAGAGATCAGCAGCATAGAAATATGTAAGTTAAATTAAATTTCTTAAGATCTGGCAAATAGAAATTATTATTTGTCCATAAATATTTTATTGAAGAAGAGAAGACTGACATGAAACAACAAAATTTTGTGTAAAAAAGAAGCATGAAATGTATCTGGTGTCATAAAACAAACCATTATTTGAACACATGGACTACTTCGTGTGTTTTACAATTTTTGATTAAGTTGTACAGAAGGTTTCAGCACAATAAATTCTAAGGTTATAGATCATTGCTGATCTAGAAGACTTATTGGGATTGAAAGCTTTTTTCTGCTATGTCCCCATTACATTACTTTGATAGATTAATGATTGATTATGTACCATCAAGCCATTGTTGACTCTTAACAACTACAGAAATACATTTTCTCCATGATAATCTGTCCCTAATTGGTCTTTCAACTCTTCCAACATCATCCCCGTCACCACTGTTAGTGAGCCCATTTTCCTTAAAAATGATGGAGAAAAAATATTTTCTCCAAAAAATATTCTCCACAAAACCCTATAATAACCAAAAACAATAATGATCTGGAAGGACCTCAATTATTTTCTTAAACCATCAAACGATAAAAAAAGAATCCATTAGCTGTTGAGCAAATTATTGGTGCTTTTGATATATAAACGTATACTGTTTATTTTATATTAGCAAGCATACTGAAGTGCATTTTACAATCACTTAGAAACTAAGGGTTGGATTCTCAAGCAGAAGGAATATTGTCTCAACAATGTTTTTTAAATGCAAAGGAATGGAGGCTTGAATAGATACTTTGACTATTGACTATGCTGGCTGGGACTGACCATAAAGTACAGTTCCAAATACTGGAAACATCATATTGGGAAAAGTTATATTTAGCAAATGAACAGGGACCCACAACCATATTCCTCATTAAATTTCACAGCTAAATTTGTGAGTCATCTTGTTCTTGCTCAGGTATGTCAGAAATAAGCCATTCACAATTAGGTGGCCTACACTAAATGAATATATGCCTCATTTGGCACTTTAAAATGGCATATGGAAGCAGTTTAATAAAAAAGTATGGCTAATCAGCATTCTTTCCCATGGTGACCATTTCTATACCTCAGACAGACATGTTGAACATAACTATCCTGCAACATCTTGAACTTAAGTTGTACTCCAAGAACTGTTCCTTGAAATTAGATGTTGAATGTAACACCATCTTGACTAATAATCAATGATAGTTTACCCTGCTTGAATAATGTCTTCTGCAGCCTTGAACTTTGCCTCAGTCTAGCAGAAATGTATTCCTTTTTGCATGCGTAGATAGATGCAAGACATCTGAAATTCAGGGCTGAAATCCAGAACAATTTCAGTTGGGAAATAAATACCACTGTCATCAATAAATCTTCATTTCAGTGAATATAATAAGTATCCAAGTTGTTTGTGAGCAGAATCTAAGGTTATTACATGTATTTCAAATTACAGCTGTATTTTAGAGGAGCCAAACTGTTGCCAAAGTCATTGAAGTGGTTCCCAACAGCTCTCATAGAGGGGCACATGCACTTCAAAGACCCCAGACTCTTTCTTTACATAATACAAACATGAAGTACCAAATATTCACTGAGCATATAGTATAGCTCCAAAATATGTAAGCAAACTAACCAAGCAAGCTATTCCCCAGAGCAAATCTAAGATGAAAATATCAGCATGGGTTCATTTAATATTTAGGTTTAAACTTTTCAGTGTGAACTTCTTTCTTAGGAATTCTCTTCCTTTCTCTTAACAAAAACAAACAAACAAACAAACAAACAAAAAACAAGTTACAATTTCAGTACATGAGGATCGTCCCGTGTAGAGATATCATATCAGAATAGCAGCTTTGCAGTCCATGTATTCTTGATGATGATGGAAGTTCAATCTGTAGCTAATACCTAATTCATGTGAAAGCACTTTGCATTCCTAATAAACAACCCCAAATGGGAAAGCGGGATTATTATATCCATACTGCAAAATGTGGATGAGAAGCCTTGATGATAATAGCTTATTTTCATTCCAGTACAGCTGATGGTAAAGACAACTGACCTATTGTTTTTCTGTCTTACAGATTGCATGGGAATGTGTTTGTGGGAATTCAGCTGAATGGCTACATATTAGAGCAGAAGTATACATCTTAAGAATCCCCCTTCCAGGTGTTTCTGAATAATTATTATGTATGTCATTGAATGGGGAAATTGTGAAACGTGTGCCTGGGGAGTAATCATAGTACCTAATTTAACAATAATAGACGACATTAATCAAATTGAGATTTTGCCTTTCTCCCCCTCTTTTTGGAGTGAATCCCCCAGTCCATCATTTAGAGAGCAAGTATGTCATCTGGCCTAGAAAAGTTTGTGCAGCTTTGCTAAAGAGGTGAACATCCAATTTGTATAAACATTTCTTAGTTGCACGGAGCTATTAAAACACAGCCTTTGTGCTTGGCTGAATCCACACAACCTTATTCTCTTATCCCATGACTCCAGAAAAGGTGATTTGTATTCAAAGTGGATAGATATTTTTCTAAAATAGAAAACTTTGCATATATTCTTGTAACCATCTGTGGTTTAATTAGAGAAAATCCAGATTAGTTTTATTTCTAAGAGCCCATTTTAATAGTGTGTATAACAGAAGCATAATTCTGTTTTGCTTTTTAATATGGAGAGACACACGGACCAACTTTGTAGAAAAAAGAATGCTAAGAAATATTTGCTAATCAGACCATAAATACTATTTTTCAGGATGCTAATCATAAGATTAATAGCTCTGCTTTAGCATCCAAATGGCTTTTGAAAATTCTTGGGTTTACAAACACTTTGTAAATCATTTCTTTTTCCTGACAGCAGGATGGGAAAACATTTACCAAGGTTTACTTTAATAAATTACAATGGAATCTTGGCAATTTTTCATCACATTAAACGCATTTAGAATATCATGCAGTGTTTTTGCAAGAATTCTGCTCTATTCTTTGTAATGGTAGAGGGAATGTTTTATTAAGTCAAGAACTGGAAAGAGAGAACAAGTATTATTCCTTTACTTCATCACTTATTTTGGTTCCTCTCCTCTGTCAGTGCAGTTAACAATTAAACTGTCTTATACTTCAGTACTGATGGAAATAATTTTCTGATTTATCTCCAGGAAAACTGAAATAAAGCTAATAAGCTCACCAGGGCTTTCTTTACAAACCCTTGTCTCTTCTTTTATTGCCGAAGTAGCATATGGCTGATGCACTACTGATCTCAGGATGTTGTTGGATTCCAGTTCCCAGCATTACCTCCAAAGGTCATGGTGGGTAACCTGATAAGACATGGATTCCAATAGCAGTTCCCCATCCATGCAATACTGGCTCATCATAAAGATGATGTTTGTGATAAAAGATGCCCCAACCACCAAGTTCATACCTGAATTCCTTTACCATGTCAGATGGTATCATACACTTCAGGTAACCGTGTTCAATGATCCAAGGAAACTGAACAGCTCTTTCATTTAAAGTTGGAATAAATTTTGAATTGAGCCAAGGAAAGATTTCTCCACAAAGCCTTAGGCCTCACATTACCCAAAATGCATGAGACTGATGGATTTTGTGCTCACTTTTCTCTCAGGGGGACAGAAGTAGACACAGACTGATTGCATGGACAGGGCTGTGATGTTTTCTATTCTTTTTTTTTTAAATGAAGGAGAGTCATACTGAGTTAATATTCTTGCTGTATTCAGTTTTGTCTATCAGGACGAAGCCATTTAATCCTACAGGTTTCCATGGTTGTTTACAAGTTTTCAATCCCTATTTTCCCTTTTGGAAAACACTATTTCATTGTTCCTCAAAAGGTCTTGGTCAATATCATATACTGGAAAGTATATATTATATTGTATTATATTGTCATATAATATATTTAGTTCTGTATGGATTTCACTAATTGTATATTAAGTTCAGAGGGGAAGCTCCACTTCTATGCTGATTATATCCTACTCAAGCCATGTAATTCTCAAACAGTTTTGCAGTATTTTCTTAGTTCTGAAAAAAATCAAAACAAAATTGGAGAAAAGAAAGAGAAAAAAGGTTTTCAACATGTTGACAAAATTAAATGATCCAAGCCTCTATGCCAAATTAGTATTATACCATGGCCGCACCTACCATAATCTTTACAAGATAAGGAGCTGGAATATACTTTACAATGGCCATGGAATTATTCCAAATTCTATGGCTTCTTCATATCATGTTCTGCCAGCACATACATAAACTAGGAAGTTCTTGATTCTATGCTTTCTTGGACTTCACTTGATGGTAGAAGCAAGCTTGCTTCTTCACCCTCATTATCTCTGTGCAATTGAACAATAATACTAACCTATTTTACAAAGTTGTAAAGCCATATACAGGGGTCAGCAACTTGTGGCGTTAGGGCTGCATCTGCCTCTCAATCTAATTTCAAAAATCGTCTTCAAGCAATCAGTTCAGACATATTAAAAGAGTATTTTTCTATCTCACAGTTGCCTATTGGGCAGGAAGGAAGATTCAAACAGGAGAAATGGTATCACAGAGAGAGAAGCTGAAAAAGCTTCCCATTTAAAAAAAATCCTGTACTCTACATCACTGTCCAATATCAACTCCAGATGTCATAATATATAAAAGTAGTAATTCATAAATGGACACATGAATTCAATGTATGCGTGAAGGAATTTGTGCACAAATTTTTCTTCTGATATGGGAAAATATTTGTTGACTGAGATACACCTAAAAACAATTATTTCTGTTATTCTGCATCAGCATCTAGCCAATCTTCATTGATCTCAAAGGCTAAGCAAACTCAGACTAGAATAGTACTAGTGCTGTAAATAGAGAAGCACCCTATTAAAACCACACCTCAGAAGACAGCAGTAACCGTCAACTTCCATTTGGTTGCCATGAAAACTGCATGGACATAGTCACATTAGAAGTTATATCTGACTCAACAAAGGTTTTACCTTTAGAAGTGATCTCCTTGAATTATAGAATCGAGGTCTTCTAATCCAACTCTTTGCCCAAGGCAGGGATCCTCATGCCATCTTGGACAAATGGCTGTCTAATCTTTTCTTGAAAATCTCCACAATGGAGCAACCACAACTCCAGGAGGCAAGTTCTATTGCTTGATAGTTCATCGTGTCAGGAAATTCCTCATTTCCAGGGGGATCTCCCCCTCATAGCTTCTCCCTATTGCTTCTTATCGTACCATCAGATATTTCATTACTGCTATCCTATCTCCCCTCAGTCTTCTCTTCGTTAAACTTAGCATTAGTTCCTTTAGCCATTCTTCGTAGGATTTAGTTTCCAGTCCCCTTATCATCTTTGTTGCTTTTCTCTGCATTCTTTGTAAGGCCTCAGTATCTTTTTCTGTTGTGCTGACCAGAAATGGATGTAGTATTCCAAACATGGCCTCACCATTGTGGTACTTGGTGCTACTACTATCACTTCCCTTGATCTTGATATTATCCCAGTGTTGAGGCAGCCCAGAGTTGTATTGGCTTTTCTGGCATCTTCAGCATACGGCTGACTGATACCTAAGTAGCAGTCCACCAGGACACGAGATCCCTCTCATAGGCACTACTGTTGAGCCAGATACTGCCTATGCATCTAGTTTTTCCTGTCTAAGTGCAGGATCTTAACTTTCTCACCACTGAACTGCACTTGTTAAATAGGGCCCAATGCTCAAGTCTGAATCTTGAGTCTATCTTCCCAATTGTTCCCAAGAACTTCCCAAGTTCCCCCAGCATATAGGTCATTTATGAAGATTCTGAAGAGCACTAGGCCCAAGACAGAACCTTGAGGAACCCGACTGCATACTTCCCTCCATGTAGATGTAGTTCCATTAAGGACCACATACTAAGTTTGGTTGGTCAGTCGATTGCAATACCATCTGATAGTGGTACTGTCTATCCTACACTGTTGTAGTTCACCAAGGCATCTCAGAATTGCAATCTCACAGACCTAATGGACATTCAGAGATCTTCATTTTTCTTCCCACAGCAAAGAAAACAATGTCTTTCCTGCTAATTCCATATGTGAAAACCATACGGATTGGTAGTTGAAATCTTTGACTCGCATTCAGGTGTGCTTTAAAAAGAATATTATCTTAAGAATATTAGAAACACCATACAGCACACAGTCATCTCCTCCAATCCTTCCTTCCTTCCTTCCTTTCACAGCATTTTTACAAGACTTACACTTCCTAACAGCTGCTGCCCTTGGAAACCACCTGATCTGTCCACTCTTGGTATTTTTGCAACAGTTTAACTGCAACTATGAAGAGAGAATTTCATTGCTTTTGATTTCCAACCATGGAATCTGCTGGATGACTCCAGCTCATTTTCAAGGTACAATTTATCCTAGAGTAGTTTTAAGGATAAATATGAAGTTAGGAAAAATGCAGGCCATTATTGAGCTTCTTGGATGAAGATCAGGAGTAATCTATTTATAGTTAGAAAAAGCCCAACTATGAAGAAAATAGTGTATATGCTTTTATAGAGTATGTAATGAGAGCCAGTTTGATGTGGTGGATAAGGCATCAGGTTAGAAACTAGGAGACTGAATTCTATTCCTGGGTTAGGCACAAAGCCATCTTGGTGACCTTGGTCTAGTCACTTTCTCTCAATCCTAGGAGGAAGGAAATAGCAAACCCACTTCTGAAAAATGTTGCCAATAAAACTGCAGGGACTTATTCTAGCAGTTTCTGAACATCAGACTTGACTAAATAGAAGGGAAAAAAATAGTATGTAATGTGCAATATAACTTTGATCTTATTTTTATTGTTCTCATTTATGCTTTAATTCTGATATTATTCTGCTTCGTGTATCACCACATAGTGTCACATTGCCAGGAACTCCCTCCTCCCCCTTTTAAAGGAAGCGCAAGGGACTGAGTCTCTGTGCCACAGTGGTTTGAGTTTTCTTACTTTTATGAATTTGGACTCATTTTGGGATTACCCCAATATGTAGGGTCCAGATGTTTACAAAGGGATCACTGCTCTAATGTACATTCTATTTAAACAAACCCATGTTGGCAGCTGGCTTCCTATCCATTCCACATCAGAGAAGGTTGACTTTCTCCACCACAGGGATTGAATAACTTTTGGGGGTAAAATGAACCTCATTGAAGTGGTGTTTGGAGACAAGAAGTTAAATGATCCAGTCACCGTACCAAATATAACCTTCTTGGCCAAATTAACCTCCACCTCTACCCCCATTCTCCTTTCCCCTCTATTTTCTGTGGATCAAGTATGATAAGTTTGAAAGATGTGGATTTGGAAATGAATACATTTGTAAACTTTTCAGAATCATGAAGACTTGTAGTTAAGCACTTAAGCCCATATTCCAGCACTTTAAACTTTTTATGGAGATACATGATTATAGGATTTTCTCAAAAGAATGGAGTGCTTATAGCACCATCTACAGTAAATGTGTACTGACATTTTAGATCAGAAGGGAAATATTTGTGTGATTTGCGATCGGTCAGCACCAATGTCTTATTTCCTATTACTTAACTATTAGCGGTACAAGGCGGCTCATATTTCACACGTGCATATCATCTTGTTCAAACAAAAACTTTAATAGCGGTGGATTTTTGTCTGGGAGGAAACTTGCCTGGATTTGAAAGCCAAGCAGGAGTGCACTTGTCTCGTATTTGGATGGGAGGCTATCGGGAAATCTCAGGAGACTATCAGGAAATCTCAGGGTTATGGACTAGGAAAGCAAAAACATCCCAGAAAGCTATTGTAATCTGAGCTGTTGCCAAACTGTTGCATAGATGGGCTCATGAAGTCACCTGCTTGACTAGAGGACGTTTTTATCACATCCCATTCTGTTCTGATCATAAAAGCATCTCCTAGACACACAGAATTGCTTGAAATCTGCAAAATGTTGGCATTCTTGCCCTAATTTTTTGTAATGCCACACAAGTTTAAATGTGTAAGTTCTGTGGATGGTAATTAGGAGGCTCAACTATAAAACAGAAAGCAGAGGCATCCTTTTCATCTGGTTGTTGATTCCTGGCTTATTTTGTGATGCATTAAAAACTGTCAGTGAAGTTGCAGCACTCCACATAAAGGAAAATATCACCAACACCTTAGGTACCTACCAAGTTATTTTTCAGCTCTGATTCTGTGTGTAGTACTGATATATTTGAGATATGAATGGGCTACAGATAAATTCAGACATTCGGATTACATGAATTTGGGGTGACCCCAGAATGCTTAACCTAATCAGGTAAAGACTTTGCAACATATAAAATATATACATTTGATCAGTTTTAACCTTGCTTTTTATTTTGTGGATTAGTTGGTTCATAAGTTTATGTTTCAATAGAATGCACAAATCTAGAAAAAAGTTTTAACTCAGCAATCAAATAAAATGTGTTACATGAATGCAGTCTTGAAATATGTTAGGAAAAAAGAGAGAGGATAGGAGTTTTGGCCACAGTCCTGTAATGTTTGAGTTATTTATTTATTAATCATATTTCTTTATTTATTTATTAATCATATTTCTATGCCGCCAATTTCCGAAGACTCTTGGCGGCTTACATAAGGGAGTGATTATACATTTTTCTTTATTTTACCCTGCCCCCCTCGGCCGGTGATGTTCAAATCAGGGGCATCCTCCTCCGTCGATTTGCCGACCAGCAATTTTTCCCTCCGAAGGAGGTCCCCATTAATCTACTTGCATTTTCATGTGCTTCCGAACTGCTGGGTAGGCAGGAGCTGAGTCAAGTGACAGGCACTCACCCTGTCATGTGGAACTTGCGGATCAAACCTGCCAGAGTGCCGGCCATTTCTGGATGACATATCTGGCGGCACTAATCCACTGCGCCTCAACACATATGTTGTATTTATTGAAAATTCTCCTGAATTTTCAATAAACAGTTTGAGTCTCCAACAACATCTTGTAATTTAATGTCCAGCTGCCCTTTTAAGGAACTTTGAAAAATTTTGCAATTTTTACTATTTATCATTACCTGGATTAATGAGAATATTCATAGATATCAAGAATTATAGAATAAAATATCAGTATTGCTGCAGGGTCATAAACTGCCTTGCTAGGCCTGCAGAAAAAGCCACATTATTCCAAAATAAGATGGGATTGTGCAAACCTCAGGAGCATAACTATCAGAGAGAAGTCAAGGACAGCCACATAAAAGCCACATCTCCAAGGCTCCATAAGATGACATCTTTTTAATGACAGGCAAGGAGAATGCTTGCTAAACTAAATCTAAATATCAAGGTTCAGAGCTATATAAAATTAAACCATTCCTTCTGACCAATGAAATTGTTTCCAAACCAATTTAGGAAAGTAAACAGGGCATCATAGTAAATTTTTGCAACATAATTTTCTGAGATCTTAAAGAGTAATCTGGTTTTATAGATTAAATTTTGGATTTAGGTAGCAATAAATAAACTTTGTTGACTACAGTTCAGTTCCTCATAATCAGGTTAGGAATGCAAATTTGCTTTATTTTTTTTATTGGAACAAAACAATACTGCTTTGTATATGCTTATATAGTCAAAGTCAAATAAATAGATGTGAACATACCTGTTACATTTCATTTTAAGTTCTGTTCCACATGGAACATAATATTGTATTTTAAAGATTCTTCACATGTATATGTACTCTATAGCAATTTTTCCAAGTCTGGCATCTACCCTAAGGCTTAGTAGTATTCTTTCAGAGGGGAAAAACATCCTGACTGGATGTTCTGGGAGTTACAGACTATATTAGGGAAGCCTGGTTTACAAACAACATCATTTATTGCTTTGTTTTTGTCTTAACATAATAATTTATATTAAGATATGAGAGAGCTTTTGGATATTAGATC